>LR749872.1:440809-507215 GCA_902729485.2 Mus minutoides | reverse complement strand
GAGAATGATGAATTGAGGTGTCTCGCAGCCTCTCTGTTGTGAATCACAAGATACTGCCGATGTGGCAGTGTGGACTTCCTCCAAGGGTCATCCACAAATCTCCTCTGATTTAGAGGCATAATTGAAGGAAGCTAACACAATGACTTATAGGAAACTATAGGAGAGGAGGAGAATGTAATTTACATTTAATAAATTAGGCCTGACCTGTCTGATAGAAGTCGTTACAAAACCTACCCAAACTCCCTGCCTCAGTTTCTACATGTTTAAGCTGAGGACATAGCAGTCCTCCCCCAGAGAATTAAATGAAATAATGTACACTGATAAACGACAGCTTATTCTCACCCTCAGCATGGGGAGACCCAGCATGTGTCAAGGCGGGTGCCCACATAGGATGTGTCACAACCAGTGTTCTTCTGAGAGCACAGCCGTTGGGCTAGAGGTGGTGACCTGTAACCCTCACTGTTCCTATCAGGTTATAACAATATATCAATATTATTATCTTCATTTTACAGATTTTATACAAAAGACCAGGAGATCTGAAGGTATATACTGCCCAAGGCCGAGCACCTGGCCAGCAGAGGGGTCGTCTTTAGCACTGCCCTAAGAGGTTTTTGTGTTTGCTCACTTGAGGGAAGACGGTGGGGACAGCAGGGATGGGATACAGTGGACAGGGGCTTTGAACTTGGTTTTTACTTACTTTTTTATTATTTATTGGGGGACGCTCAGAAGGCAATTTTCAAAACTGTTCAGGAGTAGGTTTTCTCTTTCCACCATGTCCTGGGGACTGGACTCAGGTCCTCGGCCTGGGAGGTAAGTACCTTTACCCACTGAGCCATATTTCTAGCCTGAGACTAGGCACTTTGGGAAGACATAGCCCTCTATTTTTATTTTTGTGGAGTTTTTTTTCCTGCACTTGCTCTTCCAAAGCAGACCCCACAGTCATTGTGGCTACTGTGAAGTGAACAGCGAGCACTGTGAATACCTTGGAAGAGAGGGTGGGGAACGCTACACACGCGCTGCCAGTTACAGGACCAGTGACACTGGCACAGGCATGATGAGTATCCATCCCTAGACCTACTTACAGTGAGGAAATAGTGCCTGAGCCATCTTAGACTCCTGTAAATGACTACTGTGGCTTTAGGCATAGATGGAGTTGAGAGAGAAGCACATTGGGTACCAGGGTAGGGGAAGGGGTGTTGACATTCCTCACTCACTAAGGCTTAGAGAGAGAGAAAGAGAGAGAAAGAGAATGAACCTGCCCTTCCCAAAGTTCCAGCTCCACCTCCTCATAGCCCATTGCTGTTTGGTCCAGAACAGGGGTTTATAAGTAACTCTTTTTTGGAACAAGACTGGGTATGAATAAAACGGTAAAAACAGACTTACCTATTTTCTTCCTGTTCTTCTATCGTCAGGAAACCTTCAGTGACAATATTGAGCTGGGAAGTGAGAAATATACCAAGCTTGCTAACCTTTGTGGGGTCCGTGCAACTTCAGGCTCAAGCAAGTCCTTCATTATGGAGTCCTTACTCAGCTGGATGTGGCCTTAACAGTTCCAGGCCGATGAGTAAACCACCTCGTTCTAAAGGCCTTGCACACACCACCTGCCACAAACATCTTCCTGAGAAGACAAACTGAAAAGGGGTCTTACCCACACTGGAAGGCTCCCATAAACTTAAAAATACACCCCCTCCAATATCTGAGCCAAGTGGCTCACACCTGTAATCTAAACATGAGGGAGAACTGAGACAGAAGATTAACACAAGTTCAAGGATAGCCTGGACTACATAAAGAATGCCAGGCCACCCTGGGCTACAGTGTAAGACTGTGTCTCACAGAAAGAAACAAAGAAAAAGAAAAAATTACATACTGCTAGAGTATGACTCTTTCCCCAAACACCTTCTTTTGTACCTGTGAAGAATTTCATTTCTTACCAATTCATACTTACCTTTGAGTACCTCCTTTAGTATTTACACAAAGGACTCAGACTTGGGGAGTTTGAGTATGTTCTCCCGGGCCATGAGTTCCTTTAAGGATATTTCTTACCAGAACTAAAAGTCTTAAAGTTACAGTGCAACAAGGATAGTATCTTCTGCTGATAATGATTCAGCTTCCAGTGAGCTGTTATCCATAGCAAGACACAAACTGCTCTTCTTTTATTTTTACTAGATATTTTCTTTATTTACATTTCAAATGTTATCCCCTTTCCTGGTTTCCCCTCTGAAGACTCCCTATACTCTCCCCCCTTTCCCCTGATCACCAACCCACCCACTCCTGCTTCCTGACCCTGGCATTCTCCTACACTGGGGCATACAGCCTTCACAGGACCAAAGGCCTCGCCTCCCATTGATGACTGAATAGACCATCCTCTGCTACATATGCAGCTATAGCCATGGGTCTCTCCATGTGTACTCTTCCGTGGTCTAGTCCCTGGGAGCTCTGGGGGGTACTAGTTGGTTCATATTGTTGTTCCTCCTATAGGGCTGCAAACCCCTTCAGCTCCTTGGGTCCTTTCTCTAGTTCCTCCATTGGGAACCCTATGCTCAGTCCAACGGTTGACTGAGAGAATCCTCCTCAGTATTTGTCAAGCACTGGTAGACCATATACAGTCACCAAACCCAGACACTATTGTGGAAGCCAACAAATGCTTGCTAACAGGAGCCTGATATAGCTGTCTGCAAATCTCACAAGTTCTTGACTGGCTGGAATTACTGATGCTACAAAAGCTTAATGGGCAAAGAAAAATGTAGTAAAGTGTTGGGGTCCACTGCCTGCAGTAAACCCCCACATAGCAGACTGGGTTCTCTCTGGATGGTCCGGGGCTGAAACAATAAGCTAGGGTAGGAGGAGCAAAGAAAAATGGCGCTAGGACAACATGGCTGCTCGAAGCGTCTGCTTTAATGAAGGGATTTCTCTTGGGAAAAAAAGGGGGAAGGCACTGCCCCCCAGTCGGTTCTGTGCAGGTGGCTGGAGTTTGGCTGTAAGCCTGAAACATTGTGGGATGTCCTGCGTAGCGCCCTGGTGACCTGGACGGAGCCGGGGTCCAGGAAGACACACAGGAGCAGGCTGAACACCAGGCTAGTTCAGGTGCTAATTAGCAAAACAAAGGATGCCACAGCACGTGTAGCTGTCCATGGCCGGTCTGGTCTTAGCATCAGCCATGCTGATGGGGGAGGGGACGTTACAGTAAAAGAAGGAGAAAAAGACAAATCTGTAGTTTAATGCTAACTTGCCCATTGTGACCTCTGATATTATGGCTAGGGACCCCCACTACTGTAATTCCTTCCCCCTTCCCTTCCAGGGAAGTCAACAGGCCATTGCCTACAACAGAAACCACTATCCACAATGGTTGAAATCTCAAAATCATAAAAGATGACAAACTCAGAGTTGTTAGTGGGCATCTTGGGAGTGGTCTCTCATTTTAAGATCAAAGAAGCCAATTGCTTGGATAAGTGAGCAGGTGGCCTACTGACCACTCCTTTCAAGTTCTTGCATTGTGCTAGCTGGGACCTTTAGTAGATGCTCCCTGCAAGGTCTAGGGTGAGAGTGAGGGAGGGTGCAGCCAACCGTCTGAAAGACCAGGAGTCAAGACACTAGTGCTTCCCAAAAAGCCACACCTAAGTGTAGCAGAATTTTCCCTGTCCAATCAGTTTAAATATTAATACAATAAGAAGCCTGTGAATGGATAGGGGAAAGGGAGGCAGTGCAAAGAGTTTCAGAGATGGGGACAGAGGAGAAGGAAGGGGAAGAAGGACAGAAAATGAAGGAGGAACAGGACGATTCAGATTCCGCATGGCTTTAAACAGCCACAGGTAGTTATGATCATCTTATAAGGGATGGATAATTACAGGATAATTTGTCTTATCTAAGTGGGCAATTTATATCATTATCAATTGGCTCTGAAATAATTGTTTGGGCATCTTGAAAATTGAGAATTTATTGATATATAAGTCTGACTGATTAATTATAATCTTCAAGAGTTTTGATTTACTGGGGTAAGGAGAATTGTGGCGGCCAACCACAAGGTGTAAATGGTGTACAGGCAGCTCTGAGGCAGGTGAACCAGAGAAGGGAAGACTGCCGACTGGGGCTTGCCAAGAGGCAGAGAGACCACCACTGGGCAGAGAGTAGCTGGGTTTACCAAGGGATGGTGCCACTCCCCTTCCCCAACACCTAAGCACAGCTCCTGATAAACACCTAGATGCAAAACGTTTGTCAGCCAATGACTAGGCCATGCCTGTTAAAAGAAGAGCAATAGAGATGAGAGGTTCCTGCTAGACCAGTTTCCTGATACACCCTGCTTCTCTTCAGGATACCAAGAGATAACGCAGCATGATGCCCTCTGTACCTCATCCCAATAACTTCCACTTTCTGTCATTACAAGTTGAGAGAACAGTTCCAGTGCGTGATCAATGTCAGCACATGGCCTTGTCTGAGATTATTTCTCATGGAGACATTGTGGATATCTTTCCATGTAAGCACACAGAATATATAGGATAATCATTTAAAAAGCTACGGCATTTTATTGCACTGATATACCAGAATGTAATCAACCAATCCCAATGTATAAATTGTTTTCAATTTGGAGTCTTTTATTGTAAACAATTCTTTCATACAACATATTATAACAATTTCCCTCCCTCAGCTACTCCCAAATCTTCTCTACATATCACATTCCTACCTGTCCACCTATCCAATTTCATGCCTCCCTCTCTTTAAAAAACAATTATTCAATTAAAAAAAGTCATAATTAAAAACTAGCAGGAAAAGCAAAGCATAAACACATACACACTCACACAATAAAATAACATATATATGTATATATATATTAGCATATACCACACATATAAGCATATATCACACATATAAGCATATACCAAATATATATACTATAATATATATGCAAAAAAACAGTAAGTTTTTTAAAAAATGTCTAGACAAAGCATTGTGAGACAAAAAACAAATAAACAAAAACCCAGAAACACCATTGAGCTTATTTCGCATACCCAGTAAGATTCCACCAGAGAAAACTAATTGTTTTTTGTCATTAACTGACACTTGGAAATAGCTTATGGGATAAGAAACTGTGTTCAGTTCCCCTCTCAGTGCTGAGACCACATCTAGCTTGGACCTGTGCAGACTCTATGCATGTTGCCATAACCTGTGTGAATTCCTGTGTGTGTCAGTCTTTTTTTTTTTTTAATTGTTTTTTTTTAATTAGATATTTTCTTTATTTACATTTCAAATGCTATCCTGAAAGTTCCCTGTACTCTCCCCACGCCCTGCTCCCCTACCCACCCATTCCCACTTCTTGGCCCTGGCATTCCCCTGTAATGGGGCATATAAAGTTTGCTAGACCAAGGGGCCTCTCTTCCCAATGATGGCCAAGTAGGCCATCTTCTGCTACATATGCAGCTAGAGACACGAGCTCTGTGGGTACTGGTTAGTTCATTTGTTGTTCCACCAATAGGGTTGCAGACCCCATCAGCTCCTTGGGTACTTTCTCTAGCTCCTTCATTAGGGGCCCTGTGTTCGATCCAATAGATGACTCTGAGCATCCACTTCTGTATTTGCCAGGCACTGGCATAGCCTCACAAGAGACAGCTATATCAGGGTCCTGTCAGCAAAATCTTGCTGACATATGCAATAGGGTCTGGGTTTGGTCATTGTTTATGGGATGGATCCCTGGGTGGGACAGTCTCTGGATGGTCCTTCCTTCTGTCTCAGCTCCAAACTTTGTCTCTGTAACTCCTTCCATGGGTATTTTGTCCCCGTTCTAAGAAGGAACAAAGTATCCACACTTTGGTCTTCCTTCTTCTTGAGTTTCGTGTGTTTTGCAAATTGTATCTTAGGTATTCTAAGTTTCTGGGCTAATATACACTTATCAGTGAGTGCATATCATTTGTGTTCTTTTGTGATTGGGCTACCTCACTAAGGATGATATCCTCCAGATACATCCATTTGCTTAAGAATTTCATAAATTCATTCTTTTCAATAGCTGAGTAGTACTCCACTGTGTAAATGTACCACATTTTCTGTATCCATTCCTCTGTTGAGGGACATCTGGGTTCTTTTCAGCTTCTGGCTATTATAAATAAGGCTGCTATGAACATAGTGGAACATATGTGCTCATTACAAGTTGGAACATCTTCTGGGTATATGCCCAGTAGAGGTATTTCTGGATCTTCTAGTAGTACTATGTCCAATTTTCTGAGGAACCTCCAGACTGATTTCCAGAATGGTTGTACCAGCTTGCAATCCCACCAGCAATGGAGGAGTGTTTCTCTTTCTCCACATCCTCACCAGCATCTGCTGTCACCTGAATTTTTGATCTTAGCCATTTTGACTGGTGTGAGCTGGAATCTCAGGGTGGGTTTGACTTTCATTTCCCTGATGAATAAGAATGTTGAACATTTTTCAAGAGCTTCTCAGCCTTTCGGTATTCCTCAGTTGAGAATTCTTTGTTTAGCTCTGTACCCCATTTTTAATGGGGTTATTTGATTTTTTGAAGTCCAGCTTCTTGAGTTCTTCATATGCTCATGGATTGGCAGGATTAATAGTAAAAATGGCTATCTTGCCAAAAGCAATCTACAGATTCAATGCAATCCCCATCAAAATTCCAACTCAATTCTTCACTGAGATAGAAAGGGCAATTTGCAAATTCATCTGGAATAACAAAAAACCTAGAATAGCAAAAACTATTCTCAACAATAAAAGAACCTCTGATGGAATCACCATGCCTAACCTCAAGCTGTACTACAGAGCAATTGTAATAAAAAACTGCATAGCACTGGTACAGCGACAGACAGGTAGATCAATGGAATAGAATTGAAGACCCAGAAATGAACCCACACACCTATGCTCACTTGATCTTTGACAAAGGAGCTAAAACCATCCAGTTGAAAAAAGACAGCATTTTCAACAAATGGTGCTGGCACAACTGCGGGTTATCATGTAGAAGAATGTGAATTGATCCATTCTTATCTCCTTGTACAAAGCTCAAGTCTAAGTGGGTCAAGGAACTACACATAAAATCAGAGACAGTGAAACATATAGAGGAGAAAGTGGGGAAGAGCCTTGAAGATACGGGCACAGGGAAAAAAATTCCTGAACAGAACAGCAATGGCTTGTGCTGTAAGATCAAGAATCGACAAATGGGACCTCATAAAATTGCGAAGCTTCTGTAAGGCAAAAGACACTGTCAATAAGACAAAAAGGCCACCAACAGATTGGGAAAGAATTTTTACCAATCCTAAATCCAATAGGGGACTAATATACAATATATACATGTAGATATTTTAAGACGCATCTACTCTAGTAGGTTTCCCATGACTCCCTCAGTGGCCCTTGGTGTTAGCTATCCCTCCTGGTATTCCCTCCCTTATCCTCTTTCCTCCTCCTCTCCATTTAATCTTCTCATTCCAGTCTCCCCGCCCCTTCCCCCACCCCCAGTCTCTCCATGATTCTTTATTCTATTTTCCTTTCCTTGGGAGAGCCTTCCTTCTCCCTAGTCCCTTACTCTGTACCTAACCTCCATGGTTATACTAATTGTACAATGCTCATTAAAGGCTAAGAAGTTAAATAAATACCATATTTTTCTTTTGAGGTCTAAGTTACCTCACTTGGGATCTTTTTTTCCCAGCTCCATTTACTTGAGAATTTCATGAATTCAGTTTCTTTTTAACAGCTGAGTAATATTTCATTATATAAATGTACCACATTTTCTTTATCCATTCATCTGTTGATGTCCATTTAGACTGTTCCCAATTTCTGGATGCTGTAAATAGAGCAGCAGTGAGCATGATTGAGTAAGTGTCTTTGTGATAGGATGATGTGTTCTTTGGATATATATCCAGGAGTGATATAGTTGTGTCTTAAGGTAGATCAATCCCCATCTTCCTGAGAAACTGCCACACTGATTTCTGTAGTGGTTGTACAAGTTTGCACTTGCTCTAGCAATAGATAAATGTTCTCCTTAGTCCACATACATGCAGCGTGAGCTGTCATTAGCTTTATTGATCTTGGCCATTTTGACTGGTATGAGATACCAGTGGTATGAGATCTCAATGTGGTTTTGATTAGCATTGCCCCTTGACTAAAGACGTTGAACATGTATTTAAGTACTTCTCAGCGTTTTGTGTTTCCTCTTTTGGGAACTCTTTGTTTAGATCTGTATCCTATTTTTAACTGTGTTAGTTGTTTTCTTGATTTCTTTAGTTCTCTCTATATTATAGATGTTAGCTCTCTATCAGATGTGTATTTGGTAAAAGTCTTTCCCATTCTGTAGCCTGCTATTTGTCTGAATTATAATGTCCGTTGCCATACAAATGCTTTTCAGTTTCTTAAGGTCCCATTTATTAATTATTGATTTCAGTGCCTGCATTATTGATGTTCTGTTCTGGAAGTTGTCCCCCATGCCAATGCATTCAAAGCCATTTCCACTTTTTCTTCTATCAGGTTCAGTGTTACTGGACTTATGTTGAGATCTTTATTCCATTTGGAGTTGAGTTTTGTGCAGAGTGAGAAGTATGGATCTATTTGCATTCTTCTACATGCAGCCATCCAGTTTGACCAGCACCATTTGTTAAAGATGCTTTTTTTTTTTCAATTGTGTATTTCTGGCCTCTTCAAAACTCAGGGGTCCATAGGTGTGTGGACTTATTTCCTGGTCATTCTATTCCAGTGATTAATATGTCTGTTTTTATGCTGATAGCATCTTGTTTTTATTACCATAGCTCTGTAGTACAATTTGAGACCAGGGATGGTAATATCTCCAGCAGCTATTTTATTATTCAGGATTGTTTTGGCTAATCTGAGGTTTTTATGCTTAATTTAGATTATTCTTATTTTCCACAATTAAAAATATATTAAATACCCGTGAAGAACATCTGTATTCATCCACCTGGTTATTTCCTTAGCCTACATTTTAAAAAGTCAGTTTAAAGGA
The DNA here is from genome assembly GCA_902729485.2 of Mus minutoides. Classification (NCBI taxonomy): domain Eukaryota; kingdom Metazoa; phylum Chordata; class Mammalia; order Rodentia; family Muridae; genus Mus; species Mus minutoides. The sequence continues at coordinate 498,271 of LR749872.1, read as the reverse complement.
CATAAGTTGCCTACACTTTCTTCAGAGAAGTGGTTTCTGGGTCATATTCCATCAAGATTTTTGAAATGTGTCACTCATGAGTTCACATAGTGTGGCAGCTATATGTGCCATATATATAGCTATATGTGTATCTATATGCAGCCCCCATAGACTCATATGTTTAAATACTTTGTCCTCGGTGAGTAAAACTGTTTGGGAAAGATTAAGAGGCATGACCATATTGGAGAAGGTGTTACTAGGGGTAGGCTTTGAGGTTTCAAACGCCTCCCATTGTCCCAATGCACTTTTAACTTCCTACTTGTGGTTTGAGATGTGAGCTCTCAGCTGCTGGTCTAGCAAACATGCCTGCTGTTTGCTGTCATGCTGCCCCACCAATGATGGACTTTTATACCCTAGAGCCCCCAAGCCCCAAACAAACCCTTCTTCCTTTAATTTTTCTTGGCCATGGTGATTACAACAATAGAAAGGTAACTTTGTTCCAATAAAAGATAATAGTTGATCACACACTAAATGGTACAGTTTCCAAAAGGCTGGACACTTGGACAGCTTTCCCCATGTTATAACAGTTTCAGAAGAGGGCAAACTATCACTAGAGGGAGAGGAGAAACTGGGATTTTTTAAACTCAATATCTTAATTTTGATCAAGACATTTTCTTTGCATGAATTTTTAGGTCTTGTGACCACCTCTACATAGAAAATTTATGGGAAGTGTTGGTTTCATTTTGCTTTTCCATATATCCCGGTGTGTTTTAGTGTCTAAGTAAAGTTGGTGCTGTTTCCATCCCTCCGCGTTAACTGGCAATGCAGGCAAATCTTTGTTCCGGAGCCAACTTATCCACCGTAACCAATCTCACTCTGTCCGTTAGATGAACCAGCAGCCCATGTTGTAACAACGAAAAATGTCTCTAACAATGAACGAATGTCTCCCAAGGAGTCAAAAACGCTTTCAGGTGTTATCAACCTAAAACAGAATATTAAAATTAATAAATGTTCATGGTGCCCTGTGACACCCTGTGTTTCAGAAGTATTGCCTTGCCGTGTATCCGTGACAGTCCTTTGAGGTAAATACTATTCTTTGAATTACTTGGCCTATAAGGAACTTGAAAACAAAGAGACTGAATAACTTACCTAAGGCCACACAACTAGAAAACACAGGATCCTAATACGAGGCCTGTCAATTCTGGCCCATGTTTTCAATCTTTTCTCTGACGTTCCCCCATTAGAAAACTGTTTGTTTGTTTGTTTTTTGTTTTTGGGATTGTTGTTGTTGTTGTTGTTGTTGTTGTTAATATCCCTTTAACCTCTGGTGTTTGAGCACTTGGTCCCCAGCTGGTGCTGTTCTTTGAGAAGGTTGTGGAGCCTTGCGGAAGATGTGTGACACTTTTATAGTCTTAAGTGTGACTTTATACCCTGTTGTTACTTCCTGTTCTGTCTTCTTCCAGAGAGAGCAGACTTGGGGGGGGGCGGTGCTCCTGCTCCTGCCGCCCTACCTTTCCTCTCCTGATGGACTGTTTCTGCTCTTGAACTGTAAACCCAATAAATGCTTTACCCTTTGAGTTGCTTGTTGTTAGGGTAATCTATCACAGCTGTACCAAAGTAGCTAAGGCACTTTCATTCTCTTCCCCCTCTCTTTCTTCTTTTTCTCTCTGTGTCTATATTTTGTCTTTCTATTACATTTTTCTATTACATTAGTAATAGAACATTATATTGATATTAATATTACATTAGTAATAGAATGTTATATTAATATTACATTAGTAATAGAAAAAAATGCGTTTCCCACCAGCTTTCCTATTACATTAGTTCACCATCTTCTATATGGTTCTAAAACTATGGACATTTTATTTATTACTAGCCATAACACCTATCATACATGTGTTGGCTAGGTTTCTTTCTTTGTTTTGTTTGTTTTGGTCAATTTGACACAAATCTCAAGTCATCTAGGAAGAGGAACCTTCCACTGAGAAAATGCCTTCATCAGATTAGCAGGTAGGCAAGTCTATGGGGCATTTCCTTGATTAGTGATTGACATACAGGTCCAGTCCACTGTGAGTGGTGCCATCCCTGGGTTGGTGGCCCTGGGCTGCATAAGAAAGCAAACTGAAAAAAAACAATGAAGCAAGTCAGTAGGCAGCATTTCTTCATGGCCTTGGCATCAGTTCCTGCCTTGTCTTCCCACAGTGATGGCCTGTGATCTGGCAGTGTGAGCCAAATAAACCATGTCCTTCCAGAGTCTTTTGATCAGGGTGTTTTATCACAGCAATAGAAAGCAAACTAGGACAGTGCCCAACAAACTAAATGATTCTTTTGCGTCAAACCATATTCAAATGCCCTTGATTATCTCAAAAATACCATTTTAAGTTTCGTTGTGTTACTTTCTTGTTTTGTTTGAGGACAGACTCTCATTCACAGTAACCTTAAACTCATGGGCTCAAGTGAACCTCTGGTCTCAGCCTCCCAAGAATCTGGGATTGCAGGCACCACCACTGCAGCTGGTTTAAGTTTTCAAAACATGCGGCTTTGGACACCAAATGCATATGGCAGAGGATCCCTGACTACTGTGACTTATAAAGTGAGCGGGATCTGGCTTACAGATAGAGGAAACTCTTCAGCCCACATAGACAATAATGATCCCAGTGCTGGTCGGAGATATGAGTCTTCACATGACAAGGAGCAGGACCAATGATTAAAGTTAATTTTAATAACAGTGGGGAGCTGTCCTGGCCACTGCGGTTCCTCCATTTAGCTTTCTTAATGCGTATTTATGATTTCACTTTAGTGGGTGTTGGTTCACTTCATTAGCCCTCAGAAACCCTTCCTTTCTGTTGTCCTTGAAACACACTGGAAATTCCTCATGAGTCTAGGGCCAAATATCAGCATCCAAAAGGATGAAGACATGACACAAATGGTTCAGGCTCCATTTACAAACAGGCTGGAGTGAGTGGGATTCTTTGGAGACCAATGGGAATTGCTCTTCTGTCCCACTTTGCCCTACATTGCTGCCTGCTGCAGCAGGTTAGGGTTGACAAGCAAAGGGACCATACATTCAGTGGCTTAAAACAGCACATCCATACTCGCATAGTAACAGAATTCAAAAGTCCAAGATAAAATTTGCTGGGTAGAAATCCATAGCAGTGTTCTCAGGAGAGAGTTGTTTCCCTGTGTCCTCCCCACCACCAAAGTGGCACTCTTTGAACTCACAGGCTTCTGGGCACCTTGTCACTAAAGCCAGCTGGGGAGCCTTGCACCACTATACAGTTGCCTCCTTTAAAACTGTATGTATGTATGTATGTATGTATGTATGTATGTATGTATGTATGCATGTATGTATTCTTGTATGCTGTTGCCTCCTTTAAAACATTTATTTTTTATTTCTCTCTCTCTCTCTCTCTCTCTCTCTCTCTCTCTCTCTCTGTGTGTGTGTGTGTGTGTGTGTGTGTGTGTGTGTGTGTGTGTGTGCAGGTCAGAGGACAGCCTGTAAATGAGTTCTCTCCCTTCACCATATAGATCCTGCAGATTGAGCTCGGCCCTATCTTCCTCATTTTATGAGGACTCTGCTGGTGACATTTATAGTCCATTCAGCTAATCCCACTATCTCATCTTCTCTCATGATGACATCCTGTTGTCGTGTAAATTAACATTCACAGGCCTGCTCTTAGGATTTGGATGTCTTAAAAATGGGGCATAATTCAAGATTTCTCAATCCTCTTGAGAAAAACTCATTCTCAGAGAATCAGCACTGACCCTCTGAGACCTCAGAGCCTTTTTTTTTTTACATGTGTTTTTGTTTATTTGTCATGATACCCCTTCCTGGCATAGGGTTGAGCATCTCTGAAGTAAACAAAAGGGCAGTTCAATTGGAGGGGTGACTCTAAAAAATACGGGCAGGGGTTGAGATAGGAAAATAAAGCCAACCAAGGGTATGAAGTTAGCCATGTTTACTTTATGGTAGCTAGAACTCAGATTGCCCCAGAGACTGAGAAATAAGACATCCCACGGGTTGAAAAAGCTGGGCTTCTACCCATTAGGTCCTCATTCGACCTTGAATGAAGTAACGTTGGGACAGCCATCAATGCTCTCAGTCTCTACCTTCTCCAGCTCTCAAGGCCAGAGTTCCTTGAAGAAGAGCTCTAGCGGTAGCCACCGTAGGGACTGAAACCCCAGAGAGCTGCCCAGGACACCAGTGACTGCTAAGCTCCCCTGCTGGAGTCTGGGCATTAACTGTGACTTGTGTTAAAGACTTGGCCACCAGAGTGGTGTTACCACTAATGGTGCAACCCAGAGGATGCAAGACCACCAAGTCTACATCAGTGACATACTTCCGAAGCTTTGAATGGTAGTACTCTAGTCTCTTCCTCTGGATTTGTTTCCTGGATCATCAAGTGAGCAGTTTGCACCTGGCACCAATCACACAGTAGGACCTTAGTATCTGTTTGAATTGAGACAGAAAATTGTCTTAGCATCAGAAAGAAAAGCCTCATCACAAGAGGGCAAGGGACTTTTTCTTAAGGGAAAATTCCTTCCAAATTGTCTTTTTTTTTTTTCTGGTAGAAAAGCAAACAATCTGGATTTGGTTGTTTTTATAAGATCTGTTATTTTCTTCTCTGGTGTTTGGTGATGTTCACAAGATGAAAGAAAAAGAAAGGGGCTGACCTAGTATTGTGCAGCGGTAGTCTCCAGGACAGGGAGAACTCAAGTCAATAATTACTGTGCACGAACATACACACACACAATAAATACATGCATACACATACATACACACACATACGTACACACACACACACACACACACACACACACACACAAACGCACATGCACACGCACACACACATTGTGGGTGTCTCCTTCATTTTTAAGGATTAGAGCTGAACCTTTCCTAAATGAAACACCTGGACTGGCCCTAGGGTACCCACCGAGGTTGTGTGCCGGGTGAGTCGAGGGACCCTAAAGAGCAAGGGGAAGCTTCGAGTTTTGTCATTCTCTCTTATTCTAATACAAAGCAGTGTATGTATGCCTCAGTGACAGGCTATATGGATTATTACACAGTCTTAATTAAACTAACCCCACAACACGAACTGAAGGATTCCTGCAATACAATCTCACATGAGGATAATATCAACCTTGCAAGCACAAACGCATGAGGTAGCTCCCACTCCCAGCCAAGGACAAACGCTTGGTCAGCCACATTAAAGCAATGAGAAGCTCATCAGGTCTGCCAATGGGTCAGCTCGAAACTGATGAAATCATTAACTGTCTGAAATCTAAACTTATTGTTGCTATTACAGATACCGAACCTCACTCTAAGTGAATACCCTCTGTTCTGGGGCAGTACGATGTCATCACACTTAGCAGAGACTTTTAACACATTTTCCTCAGTACTTGTCTTCTCTTTTGGCTTTTCTACGGTGTGTCTAATTTTAGGTTAGGAAAGACAATGGGAAAATGGAAAGCTCTCATCTTGGCGGCTGAGCCGTTGCATGGAGCCTTGTTTTCTCAGATTTTATTTCTGATAGTGGCATGGTAAGGGTTGAAGAATGAGCATTATATTAATCACTAAGTCAGGAATGGCGTTCATTGAAGCAGGACGCTAAGTTGATAGGCAGATACCAACGTAGAATGAAGCAACTGGCACGTTGATGCCAAGTGTCTTAGTTAGGGCTTCATTGCTGTGGACAGACACCATGACCAAGGCAACTCTTATAAGGACAACATTTAATTGAGGCTGGCTTACAGGTTCAGAGGTTCAGTCTATTATCATCAAGGCATGATATCAAGGCATGGCAGCATCCAGGCAGGCATGGTGCAGGAGGAGCTGAGAGTTCCACCTCTTGTTCTGAAGGCAAACAGGAGATTAGCTTCCAAGCAGCTAGGAAAAGGGTCTTGAAGCCCACACCCACAGTGACACACTCACTCCAACTAGGCCACACCTCCAAAGAGTGCCACTGCTCGGTTCAAACATATTCAAACCACCATACCAAGGATCTCAATGAGATCTCTCCTGCAGTTTCCACAGACCCTGTCCAGTAACATGAATGGCCACAGTAATAAGTGGTAATAAGTTGGCAAAAACATGGAACATCCAAGACAGTCACACTCTGCTTGTGATAAGGGAAACCCCAGACACAAAAGATTCTTTATATCTTAATTTTTAAATGTCTAAACACAATTTATCACAATGTTAGAATTTGAGTGTGATATTGTTACAGGTTTGTGGTTGTGGTTGTGGTTGTTTGGTCCTGACAGACCTAGAACTCACTAAGTAAATCAAGTTGGCCTTGAACTCAGAGATTCACCTGTATCTGTGTCTTAAGTGCTGAGTTTAAAGGTGTACTCAACCACATCTGGCTTTCTGTTGCTATATTCTTTGTTGGTTTTGGTTTTTGCTTGTGTGAGTTTTTTGTTTGCTTGCTTGTTTGTTTTTAATTTTTTCATTTATTCAGTCTACATCCGATTGCAGCCCCCTTCCCTCTTCTCCTTCCAGTCTCACCCTCACACTCTCTTTCCCCAGCCTCCCTCCTTTTCTCCTCAGAGGTTGTGTTACTATTTTAATATATCATTCTCAACACAGTCCTATGTGCCTTATACAGTTCTAATCTCAGTGAAGAAAAACATTATTTATAATATCCTTAAAAACGTTTGCTGAGAGCTAGAGAAAGTACCCAAGGAGCTAAAGGGGTCTGCAACCCTATAGGAGGAACAACAATATGAACTAACCAGTTCCCCCAGAGCTGTGTCTCTAGCTGCATATGTAGCAGAGGATGGCCTAGTCAGCCATTAATGGGAGGAGAGGCCCTTAGTATTGCAAAGATTATATGCCCCAGTACAGGGGAATGCCAGGGCCAGGAAGTGGAAGTGGGTAGGTTGGGGAGCAGGGCGGGGGAGGGTATAGGGGGCTTTGGGGATAGCATTTGAAATGTAAATGAAGAAAATATCTAATAAAAAATGCCTTAAAAAGTTTGCTGAGCTCATTTTTTAAGGTTAGCATACAAAGCAGTGGGTTTCATCATGGCATCTTTGCACATATGCACCATTAAACCCGTATGCAACATTATACACATATTCACCATATACCCATATGTACCATTATACACATATGCACCGTTATACCCACATGCACCATTACATTCTGTGTTTACCCTTCCCTGGGCCTCCTCCCCTCTCTGGCTGTTATTTTTCTTTCCCTTTTCCCACATCAGCTTTCCTATTACATGTATTCTGTTGCTCTCTGTTTTCCATCTCCCACAAGATCCCTTCCTCTCTTTCATGGTTCCCTTTCTAATTACCTGACATATAAACAAACATCTGTATTCACCTGTATATACACATGCAATATTTTAAATTTGGCTTTACACAGGAGAGACAATATGTTGTACTCTGATTGAATTTAACATAATAACTTTCCAACTGTGTTCATTCTCCTTTCATGAATTTGTTTTTCTTCATGCTGCATAAAGTTCCCCTCTGTACACACACTTCAAGAAAGACATCTAGGCTGGTTCCATTTCCAGTGTAAACCGAGCATCAGTGGACATGGATGTGTGTCTTTGTGACATGTTGACTCAGTCTTTCGAGTGTGTACTTGAGGGATGCAGCTGGTCATATGGTCCTCCTATTTTCAGGTTTTCTGAGAAATCTCCACATGGGTGCACGATTTTACATTTTCACCAGCAGTAAATAAGGGTTTCTTTCTTTAAAAATTTTTTCAGCACTTAGGGATTTAATGCAGTAGTAGAGTGTTTCCCTAACAAGTACCAGGTCCATGGCTCCAAAAACAATAGTTTTAGTTACATTTATTTATTTATTTATTTATTTATTTATTTATTTAAGGGGCAGCCCTGCACAGTTGCAGAGGTCAGACAAAATGTTATCTCCTTCCACCACTTGGGTCTTGAGGACTGAACTCTAGCCATCAGTTTCCGTGAAAAGCTCTTTTACTAGCTGCCCCATCATGCCGGCCCACGGCTCCTCTTTCCCCACAGCCTCACTGACATTTACTGCCGATTGGGTTCTTGATGATTGCCGTTCTGACTGGGGTGACACAGATGCTCACGGCAGTTCTAAGTTGCGTTTCTCTGGAAAATGAAGAGATCGAACGGTGTTTTCAAGTATTTAGGGACCATTTGTATTTCCTCACTTAAGAAGGGTCTCTTCCTCCCTTACTCCACTTGTTTGGGTTTTGTGTGTGTGTTTAAGTATATATATATGTGTGTGTGTATATATATATATATATATATATATATATATATATATATATATATATATATATATATACACACACACATATATATATGTATATATAATATATGAATATTAATCCTTTGTCTAGGGAGTAATTGGCAGACTTTTTCCCATTCTTTCGGCTCTTTCCTCTGGTGACTTTCTCCTGCCTGATTCTTTGCTTCTTGATTTTACGTAGTCTCATATGTCAGTTCTTAGAACTATTTCTTGCTGCTAAGGAGCTTTTAGCAAGTCCTCTCCAAGACTTCTACCTTGGAGTCCTTTTCTTGACTAGTTTCAGGTCTCATGTCAAAGTCTTTCATCCATCTGATTGACTTGACTTCATAGACTTCTGATCTTCCTTCTGTCTCTATCTTTGAGAAAAAGTTCACTCCTTCTTCTGGCTCCCTTTCACCAGCTCTCACAGAAGCAGCCACTGGTCTCCTGTCTTATTTAGACATCCCACACAAAGCTATGACAATAAAAATAAGACAATTCTACATTATCATTTTGATATAACATTTTTAAAATATTTTATATCTTATTCTAACTAAGATTCTCTCAAGGAGGAAGGACAAGTCAAGGTAAATAAAGGGGCACCATCAACAAGCTGGAAAATCTCCAGCCTTTAGGACGGAGTGTACTTCTTGACTTTGTGGGAGTCTGGATATTAACATCTTTTCGAGGCACTCAGTCAACGGTACTCTCTCCACATGGTGCTTACAAAATTGAAAAATAAATCAAGGAAGTAGCCGGCGGAAGCTGAGCCCAGACCTTATTACTAATGGACACTGTTCTAGTTCTGTTTCTCTTGCTGTGATAAAATACTCTCACCAAAGCAACTTAGGAAGGGAGAAGCTTTATCTGCTGCCTAACTCCAAGTCACAGTCCATCTCAAGGGAAGGCAAGAGATAAGCTTGCCCTTCCCTTCAGGTCACACAAGCCAGCCAGCATGGCCGGAACCGTGATGGGCTCTAGTTTCTAGCTGACTCACACTATCTTAGGCTCAGCTAGGTGAACCATTCTATGTCAATTAGCAATCGAGACAATCTCCAACAAGTATGCACACAGGCCAATCTGATCCCGACTAAGTCTCTCTTCTCAGATGACTCTAGACTGGGTCAAGTCGATAGGTAAAGTTAATCAGAACAGCCAGCATGCTGGACAATATGGCTGTCTACAGGCCTAAGCATGGTTATTAATTCTTACCTTTTCATCTATCTTACATCTTCATCAGAGATTTCTCAACACTTCCACAATACCAATTACTCTCTTCTTGATTCTGAGACACTCACAGAACTCTCTAATCCTACCTTTCAATGCCATCAGCTTGAGGAAAGGGGGCAAAATATTCATGATCTGACCCCTCAATCCATCAGACAACTTCTTGTTTCGTGATCGGAAACTATCTCAGAGTGTGGACATTGCGAAATTCATATAGCCAGCTTATATTTTTCACAGTAAATTTAACACCATAAATAATATTTTGATATGAAAATCTTGGCATACAACCAAAGAGCATGCATGGGACAGACCTAGGCCCTCTGCACATATGTAACAATTGTGCAGCTGGGTCTTCATGTGCGACTCCTAAAGCAGGAGCAGAGGCTGTCTCTGACTACATTGCCTGCCTTTACATCCCTTTGCCCTAACTAGACGGCTTCAATAGAAGATGTGCCTAGTCTTGCTGCAACTTGATATGCCAAGGCTTATTGATATTTGTAGGAGGCCTCCCCTTTTCTGCAGAGAATGGGAGGGGGCATGGATGGAGAGGAAAGGAAGATGAAAGGGAGGGCCTGGGAGGAGAGGAGGGAGGAAACTGCCATCGGGTTGTAGAGTAAATAAATAATCAATAAAAGCATCTTGAACTGTGGCAGTTCTAAATAATTCTCTTAATTGTTGTGTAATAAATAGTAAAATGAGTTGGCCATATGTGTTGTTGTAGACAGATCTAGTATCAAAATTTTCAATATGACACCACATCAATATGTTTGATAAGAAAGAATATTTTTTAAAGATTGTGATGGGTTGCTCAGAAGACACAATCTCAGTTAGGTAAAATGATAACATTGACTGATCTATTGCACATCATATGTACAGTTCATAGCACCGTATTGTACCGTGAAAGGCACGATATACTAATAGAGCAGCAAGTCTGAGTGGTCCCTCTGTAAAAGGGACAGCACACTGACATATCTAACGGCTTGACTGAGCCATTCTACAGTGTACATACACATCAGGTCCTATGATTTTATCAGGTCACAAAGAATTTTATTTGTCAATTAAAAAAACAATTTTTTAAAAAAATTAATTTTTTTTGGATCTATGGACTCCCATGAAAACTCTCTATTTCCAACTCTTTGTGATTCTTGAAAATATGTTTAATTGTCCTTTTTTTCTTCCTATTGCAAAGACCCTTTATGGAATCACAAGAGAAGCCAAGTGAGGAAAAGTTGTCTGTTGCATATACTCAGACATGGAGAATAAATGGATGTTCAGTCAGAACCACTCAGACACCTGCTAGGTTGTTGTCTGTGGAACCATTGAACTAACTCTTTAAGCTCGCACTAGTTGTAGTTTAACTTAATATCTTAGCATGTTTCTTATGCACTCTGTACTATGCTTAGCACAATTTCATAAATCCTAGTGAATGGCAAGGTTTGGAAAACCCTGTGACTTCAGCACTGGAGAGTCAACTGAAGCTGCCACTCTGCAGGCCCCAAGCAAAAGAGTGGAAGGCAGAAGTGAGCCTGGGCTCCCCAACAGAGAGCTTAGTCAAGTATAACTGACTTGGGAGAGAGGGGAATCCAACCAGGTACTTAAGAGGCTCTCAGTGAATATTATTAAATACATGAATCAAAACCACGGCCAGGGAGAGAAAAATCGAGATTCTATCTCAAAGCAGCCATGTTTAAACCTAGATAAAGGCAATTTTCTAGATGAGAAGAAGTCTGAAAAGTGCTTCTAATAAGTGGGAGAAACCTGAGAATCAGACAACAATTCAAATTTTGTCTTTCCCAAGTCAGTGCATAACCTTTGCTGGAAAGATGGAGGGGTCAGGATCAACACAAGGAAATATAAGACTGCGAGAACATGAATGCACTCAGCCTTTCAAGTGTTCAAGCATCATTGATCCATTTAACTGCTTCTCAGTGACTAATCTGCACACATTAAAGACCTTTTATACATTAAGAGTAGAAGTTTTTGAAAACCATAAATATATAAAATTATTACAATTATGCAATGTTCTGTTGCCTAGACATAACTATGGCTAATAGGTGAGAAATTTGACCTTCAGCCTTTTACTGTAGCTTCTTAAGTAATCAGGGACTTACTGCATATACAAGTTTTATTCTTATTTTTTTATATATAATTTATTATGTTAAGGCCATTTTGTGTGTCACAACAAATCTTTAAAGTTAAAGTTTTATGGTCATGCTGTTTTCTCAACTGAATGACCAGAAGCCAATGGATATGCTATCCTCAACTGAATGCCAACACCCAATAGATAGACTATCTTCAATTGAATGGGCATGCTATCCTTAATTTTACCTCTCCTACTTTATTAAACATTTCAAAGTTTCCCAGTAACAATGCTGTAAATTCCTGATTACCACGCAAGTTCTTATGCCACTGATTATTCCCAGAGGAAGGATTGCTAGAATGGCAATGCCTAGGCCAGATGGACAATAAAGTCTGTAATGGCTCAGCACTATCCACTAGAAGGTTTGGTGGTGATGAAATCTACATAATCCAATATGGTAGCCAACAGCTACCTATGACTACTGAGCACTAGAAACAGAAAATACAACTGAGAAATGGACATTTAATTAATTTTATCAGTCCCGTGGAGCTTATGGTTATAGTATTAAGTCAGTACAGCATGTGCTTCTCTATAGTCTTATTTATTTCGCCTCTGAAGATTACCATGAACGGAACCCTAATTCTGACTCCATAGCCTTGAACTCAAGAACACACTCAGATCAGTAGTGTAGGTCTGGAGAAGCTGAAGACAGTGATGAAGGTTTTGGTGATACCCCAGCCAGGCAAGAGGAACTTTATTAATCTCATGAATATGAGCTTATGCACACACAGAAACTCTCCAGAGACTCTTCCGGAACATTGGATGTGACCCTTATTCTGTGTGACTGATGATCCCCATCTGTGTACCTCTGACGAAGCTGTTGTGGAAGTGAGAAGCTGTCCCTTTAGACTTCAAGATAAAATGCTGGTTCATTTGTCAACCATGCTTGGTTCTTTCTATCAACCTGTAAGTCTTCTTAACTTTGTTTGTTTGTTTGTTTGTTTGTTTGTTTGTTTGTTTGAGGCAGGGTCTCACTGTGTAATCCTGACTGGCTTGGAACTCACCTTTGGACCAGGATGGCCTTGAACTTACAGAAATCTACCTGCCTCTACCTGCTTCAGTGCTGAGATTAAAAGTGTGTGCCACTACATCTAGCCCACTTTTAAAATATAATGATCATGAAAAAGGTTTTCAAGGCTCTTGATGTGTCTGGATAGATTTCTTGCCATCAAGAAGTCTTATTAGTTCATTCCCATCACCAACAAATGGGTTTCCTCATCTTGACATACTTTTCCTCAGTCCAGCTACTGTCTTACATACAAATTTAGTGGGTAAAATGGCACATACTTGTCATTGAAATGTGCTTTTCTTAAATCTCTGCACACAGAGTACCATTACAATACCCATCTCGGGAACCGAGAAAATGGAACAGCATTTACTATGCAAGTATGAGGGTCTGAGTCAAAATCCCCAGCACCCCTGTGAAAAGCCAGCCATGACCACGAACATGGCTGTTGCCCCAGCACTGTGTGAGGTGGAGAGGGTGGGATGCCCGGTGCTTGCTGGCTGCCAGCCTGGCTCCAAGTTCCATGAAAGAACATGTCAAAAAGGAATAAGGTACAGAGTGGTAGAGCAGGACATCTGGGGTCCTCCTCTGGCCTCTGTGAGTACACACATGTGTTCCTGTGCCCACACCTGTGCATACACTGCACACATATACCATACACTCATGCACATGCACACAAAAAAATAAAATCAAACTCTCCATCTTTTCAAAAATTTTCTCTTGACCCCACCCACTCACCTCTTAGATATTATTTGTCTTCTCTCCTTAATGGCAACTCTATTATTCACCTCTGACTCCGGATCTTCTTTTTCTCTCTCTAACTTACTCACCAGAACTACTGTCCCCAAGGTGGCCAGTGACCTCCACATTGCTAAGTACAGGGTCAAGTTTTACTCTTTATCATACTTGACCTGTCATAAGAATTGGCACAATCCTGTTCGTTCGTTCATTCATTCATTCATTCATTCATTTGCTTGAAACAGTCTCACTCTATAGCCCAGGCTAGACTCAAACTCATGGTAATCCTCCTGTCTGGTCTCCTGAGTCCTGGCATTATAGGCATATTCTACATGCCTCGCTTGAACAGTATATCTAGGAAGACTTTCTTCTTTTGGCTTCTTAAATACACTTCAATGTTTCCATCCCACTTGTCAGCCCTACCTAGCCCCCTTTCCCAGTTTCTCCTCAACCCACTGATCCAAAATATTATTTTTTTGTGTGTATGTAAAACATTATATATATTTAATATATACAACTAGACAAGATGATGAGTGTCTCAAGATGTGGACAAGCTGAAGATAGATTTGTGAATGTATACCTACTCCCATAATGATTATACCAGCTTTATTTCCACAAGCAGAGTCCCATGGCTCCCTTCTCCCCATACACTCCCAACACTTCCCTGTCATCTTTGTAGTAACAGCATGAATCTCATCATTGCCTAATTTGGCATATTTGTGATGCTTAGTGATGTTGAGCTCTTTTTAATATACCTGTTGGTGATTTGTGTATCTTTTTTCAGAAATGTCTATTTGTATTTTTTGCCCACTTTAAAGTACACTTATTGATTTGTTTGATGCTAAGTCATGTGAGATTTGTATATTGTCTTAGTGTCCTATTGCTGTGAAGAAACACCATGACCAAAGTAACTCTTATAAAGAAAAACATTTAATTGAGGCTGGCTTACAGTTTCAGAGGTTTAGTCCATTTTCACTGTGGCAGGAAGCATGGCAGTGCACAGGCAGACATGGTTCTGGAGAAGGAGCAGGTAGTTCTACATCTGGACTGGCAGGCAGCAAGAAGAGAAAAACACCGAGCCTGGGTTGGGCGTCTGAAACCTCAAAGCCCACCCTCAGTGATATACTTCCTCCAACAAAGCCACACCTACTTCATCAAGGCCATACCAAATCCTTCTCAACAGTCCCACTCCCTGGTGATCCAGTATTCAAATCTATGAGCCTATGGGGGCTGTTCTTATTCACACTACCACATGTATTTTCTAGTTACTAATCCCTTAATCAGATGAATGGCATGCAGAGACTCTCTTCTGTGGCATAGGTTGGCACTTTACTCTGTTGAAGGCTTCCTTTGATAGGCAGGAGCTCCTTTGATTCATGTGATTTTTTTTTCTTTTGTCTATTTCTTTCTTTCTTTTTGCCTCTGTTTTGAAAGTCATATTAAATGGTATTCCATCTATTTTTAATTGGCCTTCACATAATATCAAATATGGTTCTAATTTCTCTCTTTTGCAGGTAAAATATTCTGTCTTCCCAACACAATTTAGTGAAGGACGAACCTTTCCTTATTTTGTATTTCTGTCAACCCTTTGAAAAATTAGTTGACAATATATAGATGAGTTTCCTTCTAAATGCTCTGTCCTGTTCAGTTGTTTGTGTTTATTTTTATGCCAGTACCATGGTGTTTGGAATATATATGATGAAATACCATAAATATGATATCATATGATGAAATGTGATATCAGAAAGCATGATACATCAAGCTTTGTTCTAGATTGTTTTGCATTAATGGAGGGTCTTTGTTCCATATGAAACACATTTTTCCTGTTTCTGTGAAAAATTCTATTGAGAATTTGATAGAGATTTCATACACCGACAGAGTCTCTTGAGTAAATGCAGAGTTTAATAATACATATTTCTGCTCGCCTACATATTTTTCAATTTTTTTTTTAAATCAGTGTTTCATCGGTGAACATTTACAGACCTTTCAACTTTTTGGTCAGATTTATTCATAAGAGTTTGATTCCTTTTAATTATTGTAGAAACTGAATTGTTTTCCTAATTTCTTTTTATATTCCTCATTGTTCATATATAGAAATGCAACTGATTTTATGATGATTTTTTTAGGATGATTTTGTATCATGAAATTTTTATTGAATTAATGTGCTAGTGCTAATAAATTTTTGGTGGAATCAATATATATATGTATATGTACATATATATGAAATATGTCTTTTTTCTTGACTAATATATATTTTTTAATTAAGGTATTTTTATTAGATATTTTCTTCATTTACATTTCAAATGCTATCTCCAAAGTCCCCTATACTCTCCCCCTGCCCTGTTCCCCAAAATATGTCTTTTTTTTAATCCAGAAAATTTTCTTTCTTTCTCTTTCTTTCTTTCTTTCTTTCTTTCTTTCTTTCTTTCTTTCTTTCTTTCTTTCTTTGTGATTTGGTTGCCCTTTATCTGTTCCTCTGGTCAAGCTGCTCAGGAAGGACTTCTAATATCCTTTTGAATAGAAGTGTTAAGAGTGAGCATCTTGCCGGGTGGTGGTGGTGCACACCTTTAATCCCAGCACTTGGGAGGCAGAGGCAGGCAGATTTCTGAGTTCGAGGCCAGCCTGGTCTACTGAGTGAGTTCCAGGACAGCCTGGGCTACACAGAGAAACTCTGTCTTGAAAAAACAAAAACAAATACAAAAACAAAACAAAGGGTGGGCATCTTTCTCACTTCTTGTTTTAGAGGAAGAACTTCCAGCCTTCTACCACTGGATATGGTACCAAATATGGGTTTGTCATATATGTCTTTTGTTATGTTGGGAGTATCCCTTATAGATGCAATTTTTTGAAGAGTGTTTATCATTAAATGATGCCCAATATATTTCTTATCTTAGACTTTTCTATGATTATATTAGTATAATCATAAAAATTGCATCTTATATTCTGTTAATGTACTGTAGCTAATATAGAAACCCGTCACTGAATCTCTGAGATAATCTTACTTGACCATCATGGTGTGCTTTTGAATTCAATTTGTAAGTATGTTGCTGAGACTATCTTCACCTACATTCATCTGAGAATGTCTCCATCTACATTCATCTCTTATAGTATGACTTTGACTTTAGGGTAAATCTGGCCTCATAAAATGGTCTTGGAAATGTTCTGTTTAATATTGAGGAAGAGTTTTAAAAAGATTAACATTAGCTTTTTTTTTTTAATATTTGACAGAATCCACAGAGAAGCCATTAGAGCATGGGAACTACATTGCTAGGGATATTGATTACAGATTACAGATTGCCTGCTGCTATTGATCTGTTTATATCTATTGACTTGTTTTTATTTTCTGTTTTCTAAAATTTAGCCCTGTAATGCTTAGGGATTTACCCATTTCTTTGGGGCTCTTTTCTCATACAGAATATAAGTTTATCAGATCTGCTTGTCTTTTAAAGGGCTTACCGTTAATTTTAGTAAAACTTTCTTGGTTTTAGTATCTATTTCTACACTTATCTTTATTATTTATGTCTTAGTTCACTTTGGATTTTTTCCCTACTCTCTAGATGTGTAAAATTAGGCTGGTTATCTTGGGTTTTTCTTTTTCTTCATATAGTTATTTAGCACCATACACTTGCCTCTGAGAACTGATTTTGCTCCATACCATAAGTTTTTATATGCCGTTTCTAATTTTCTTTGTCTTTAACATAAGTTTTTATATGATGTTTCCAATTTTCTTTGTCTCAAGATACTTTTTTTATTTCCTCTCTGAACCACTTTTTCAGAATCACGTTGTTTCATTTCCATGTAATTGAGAAAATTTTCCAATTTCTCTCCTTTATTGAGTTCTGGCTTTATTCTTCTGTAAATGTATTGGAAATTTTTATGTAACTTCTGTCTTCTTAAATAACCTTAGATCATGGCTTAACACATGATCTATGTATGCTAGGTAATATAAACACTTGGGAAGAACATGTAGCCTACTGCTATTGAATGTAGCATTCTATATGTGTGGGAAGAATGCATAGCCTGCTGCTGTTGATGTCATGTCGTCTGCTGCTACTGAATGTAATACTCTAAATATATGTGCTGGACTCTAGTATTGTTCAGATCTGCAGTATTTTACTGCTTTACTGTCATTATAAAAGGTAGGTAATGGGCTGAAGAGTTGGCTCAGTCATTAAAAGCTAGGCTCATAAAAACTAGATTAAAAAAAACCTCCCTATCTTCATCTCAAATTTTCAGAAGTCCTAAAGACTATGGACCTGTAACAGTAGAATAGCTGAAATGGATAAAGACATGGTGCAAAGTAAGGAGGCATCTGAAAAAAAGATGTTAAGTCTAGGGTATGTGCTTCACCACCAAACATGTGGTTGGCTCTGTGCCTTTGTTCCTATGCTACAAAACTGGCGACATCCTAAATAGTGACTTTGTAGAGTCTAAAGTGAAGACCAGAATATGCTAAAACTGGCACAGTGTTGACACAGCTCACCACGGCACTGTGAACACCAGCCTTTGCTAGCCAGAGGTCTTTCACAACCACCCTGTAATCTATATCACTCTAACCAATATGCATACCTTACTCTCTATTAGTTCTATTGAAGCAGACTGTATCTTGCTCCACCTGTCTTCTCAGTCCCTAGAACAGTGCCATGCACATAATAAACACTCAAGAACTAATAAACAAGGCAAACTTTCTAAATCCCATCTATATAATAAAGTCAGGGTAATCAACAGGGCGTCTTCAAATTCTAGCAAGCCAGGATTTCAGATTGTTTCCTCCCCAAACACCTACTTGAAAAGCCTCATTTTTCTTCTGAATTTTCTATCTACAAATTTTTTTTACTCATGGTTATACACCTTCATGGCATTGCAAGAACTGCTTTTAGAATACTGGTGCTATTGGTCCATATGGGCAAGAAATTAAATATTAAGATGCCTTATCTGTCTCTGAGTGATGACTCCCATCTCCACCCACTATTGGTGCTGATGTGGGCAAGAACACCTGCTGTTCAAAGACCATCTGAAGTTACTTCCAAGAAATAATTGCTTTGAGAATAAACCTTATAATTAAACAGTAATTGAAGTTTCCTGTGGTTTTATGCCCCAGTCTTTCTCACCTAGTGCCTAAAGAGATGAACTGTGTGACTTAAAAAGCAGAATGAAATTCTCTGTTTCTACAAAGGAGAAGAGGCCTTTGCTTTTGTCAGAACTCAGCTGGATTTCCAGCACCATCGTTTGTGTATCTGCCCTATACTGACACCAGCCCAGCCCCTCAGAAGTGGCTGCCAGAGAACCTACAAAGGTTAGGGCTGTAACGGGGCTCAGCTAGTTCCTCAGCCAAAGATGTGTCCATCTGAGTCAGGTGGCAGATTAGATGCCAAACTTGGTGAAAGAAAAATGGTGAGGATAGAACACACTCATCTCCTTTCTTGCAAGAGAAAAGATTTATAAATGAGCTGTGTCTGTGTGTCTGTGTGTCCTGGTGTCCTTTTCTGTTGTCTGTGCACTTGTGTGTTTTGGTGTGTTTTTCCGTTGTCTGTGCACCTGTGTATTTTGGTGTGTTTTTTCTGTTGTCTGAGAACACATGTGTTCTAGTTTGCTTTTCTGTTCTGTGATAAAACATTCTGAACAAAAGCAACTTGAGGAGAAAATTTTATTTCACTTCAGAGGTTACAGCCTCTCCTTGAGAGAAGTCACTGCAGGAACTCAAGACAGGAACGTAGAGGCAGGAACAGAAGCAGAGACCATAGAGGAGAGCTACTCACTGGCACACTTTCTGTGGGTTACTCAGCCTTCATTCTTATTCAGCCGAGGACCACCCGCCAAGAGGGTGTACCACTCATAGTGAGCTGGACCTTCTTCCCATGTCAATCACTCATCAAGAAAATATCCCAATAGACTTTCCTGTAGGCTTAGATTTTTCAAAACCTCTCAAGCAAAAACATCGCATGCCTCTTTTCCCTCTTGTCTTCCTTCTTGTGTGTATCAAAACTCACACTGAGCAAAGAGTTCTGGGTTGAAAAAGAGGATTTATCTTTTGCACCTGTCCAACCACACATGCCCCCTTTTCAAGGCAGCTTCCAGAAAAAGACCACATGTCTGAATCAGCAAAACATGCTCTCATAAGACAGTTTCCAGAACAACATCACATAGCACAACTGAGTCTCCAAAGAAACCAGAAATTTCCACTTCCTTTTTCCTACCAGCAACCTGAGGAGGGCACTTTCATTGAGGTTCCCTCTTTCCAGATGGCTCTAGGCTTGTGCCAAGTTGATAAAAACAAAACAAAACTAACCAGCACACATGTCTGTATGTCTGTTTATGTGTAGCATATGTACATGTATGTGGAGTGTGCACATATGCATGTCACCTGGGTGTGAAGGTCAGAGATTAAAGTTGTGTGTCTTCCTCTCTGTAATCTACCTTATGATTTGGGACATGGTTTCTCACTCAACCTGATGCTCATTCATTCAGATATGCCAGCTACCCAATAGGCTTCAAGCATCCTCACCCCCAGTGCTGGTCTTGAGGTCATGCCACCACACCCAGCTTTTAAGTAAAACAGGCACTTTACCAACAGAACTATATCCTCAGCCCTGTAAGTAAAGTTATTCAAAATGAGATCTCTGAAGGTATACAGGTGGGAACCACTACATATGTCTAGTAGTGAGCACTCAACTGAATCAAGTTCGCCACAAAACACAGGAGAACAACCATAAAAAGACTCTCCCCAGACACATTGTAACAGCAGCTAAAATTGTAAGCAGAGTGCAGGAACAGGCCGAGGTCCATGGAAATCACTAGACAAATACTTCCTCTCTCACTTCCCAGAGACATCAGCAGGTTGAAACAGCAAGAGTTCTGCTGAAGATGTTAACCCTCTGCCCACCTCTCTACACACATTCACAGCACATTTCTCTAAAGGCTCAAGAAGCTTAGAGAGTACCAGATAGATTGGACCAGAAATGAAAGTCTCCTTGCCACATAATAATCAAAACACTAAACAAACAGAACAAAGAAAGAATATTAAAAGCTGCAATGGGAAAAGGCCATAAACCATATAAAGGCAGATCTATTATGATTATACCTGACTTCTCAGGTGTAATTGGAGATTAAAGCCAGAAGAGCCTGGACAGCTGTGTTACAGACTCTAAAAGACCACAAATATCAGCCTAGACTACTATACCCAGCAAAACTTTCAATCATAGATGGGAAAAGAGCAAGATATTCCATGATAAAGTCAAATTTAAATAATACCTACCCCAAACCCAGCCTTACAGAGGGTGCTAGAAGGAAAACTCCAACCCAAAATGATTAACTACACCTGCAAAGACACAGGCAATAAATAACCTTATGCCAGCAAAACCCAAAGAAGGGAAACACATTCTCTCTCTCTCTCTCTCTCTCTCTCTCTCTCTCTCTCTCTCTCTCTCTCACACACACACACACACACACACACACACACACACACACTACCTCAACTACAGCAAAATAACAGGAATTAACAATTATTGGCCACTGACATCTCTTAATATCAATAGACTCAGTTCCCCAGTAAGAAGACACAGACTAACGGAATGGATATAAAAAGCAGGATCTATTCTCTTGTTGCATACAAGAAACACACCTCAACATCAAAGATAGATATTATCTAAGAGTAAAAGGTTGGGAAATGTGTTGTGAATGGCCCCAAGAAGCTAGCTGTTGAAGCTATCCTAATAGGTAACAAAATAGATTCCAAGCCAATCAATCAAAAAAGATGATTGGGGGGAAACACTCTACGTTCGTCAAAGGAAAACACACACACACATGCACACACAATTAAATTCTCAACAGTTATGCTTCAAATTCAAGGACACCCACATTTGTAAAAGAAACATTACCAAAGCCTAAATGACATACAGACCCACATACATTAATAATGTGACTTCAATACCCAATCTCACCAATGGACAGACTATCTAGACAAAAAATAAATGGAGAAATAATGGTATTAATAGATGCTATGAATCAAATGAACCTAATAGATACCTTCAGAACATTTCACCCAAACACAAAAGAATATACCTTCTTCTCAGCACCGCATGAAGCACTCTCCGGAAATGAACACATACTCAGACACAAAGCAAGTCTCAACAAGAAAATTAAAATAACTCCCTATATTCTATTAGACTATATCCAGACTAAAGCTGGATTTCAACAATGACAGAACAGAAAGCCTACTAACTCAGGGAAAATGAACAACTCTATACTGAATGACTACTGGGTCAAGGCAGAAATTAAGAAGGAAATTAGATTTATTTTCTAGAATTCAATGAAAACAAATGCACAACACTCCCAAACTTATGGGGAACAATGAAAGCTGTGCTAGGAGGAAAGTTCATAGCACTAAGTGCCTTTATAAAGAAATTGGAGGAGCTCGAGAGATGGCATAATGTTTAAAGAGCACTGGTTGCTCTTCTAGAGGAGCCAGGCTCAATTCCCAGAAACTCACATGTCAGATCACAAATGTCTGTAACTCTAGTCCCAGGGGATCTGACACCTTTACACAGACATGAATGTAGGCAAAAACACTAATGCACATAAAATTAAGTTTCATTAGATGCTGAAAAGCCTTTGACAAAATCCAACAGTCCTAGAAGTATATGGGATACAAGCCACATACCTAAACATAATAAATGCAATTTACAACAAGCCAATAACCAACATTAAAGTAAGTAGAAAGAAACAAAAAGCAATTCCACTAAAATCAGGAATAAACAAGGTGGCCCACTCTCTCCCTATTTATACAATATATTACTTGGAGATCTAGCTAGAATAATAAGACAGATAAAGGAGATCCAGGGGATTCAAACTGGAAAGGAAGAAGTTAAGTATAGATATTCTCAGATGATATGATAGTATGCATAAGCAACCAAAAAAATTCTACCAGGAACTCATACAGCTGATGAGGAACACCTTCAACAAAGTCGCTGGAAACAAGATTAAGTTAAAAAAAAATCAGTAGCCCTTCTATATACAAACAATAAACAGGCTGAGAAAGAAATCAGGGAAACAATACCATTCACAATAGCCACAAAGAATATAAAATATCTTCAGGTAACTCAAAACAAGCATGTGAAAGACCTGTATGATAAGAATTTCAAGTCTTTCTTTGAAGAAGGAAGTTGAAAGAGATATCAGAAGATGAAAAAAATCTTCCACATTCATGGATTGGTAGGATCAACATAATAAAAATGTTCATCTTACCAAAAGCAATCTACATATTCAATGTAATTCCCATCAAAATTCCAACAAAATTCTTTACAGATCTTGAACAATATTCAACTTCATATGAAAAAACAAAGAGCCCAGGATAGACAAAACAATTGTATACAATAAAAGAACAAATAGATCCATATTTATCACCATCCCCAATTTCAAGCTGTACTACAGAGCACTAGTGATAAAAACTGATTTAGAAACAGACAGGTTGATCAATGGAATTGAATTGAATACCAAGACACAAATCCATACATCTATGGACATCTGATTTTAATAAAGAAGCCAGAATTATAATTGGGAAAAAGAAAACGTCTCCACCGAATGGTGCTGGTCTAACTGGATGTTGGCTTATACAAGAATGCAAATAGATCCATATTTATCACCCTGCCCAAAAAATCAAGTTCAAGAGAATCAAAGACCTCAACATAAAACAAAACCACTGAATCTTATAGAAGAGAAAATGGGGACCAGCCTTGAACACATTGGCACAGTAGACAACTTCCTGAACAGAACATCAATAGCACAGGCCCTAAGATCAACAATTTATAAAAGAGACCTCATGAAACTTAAAATCTTCTGTGAGGCAAATGACACCATTAATAGGACAAAATGTCAGCCTAAAGAATGGGAAAAGATCTTCACCATCCACATCTGACAGAGGGCTAATATCCAAAATATGTAAAGAACTCAAGAAACTAGATATCAACAGAGTAAATAATCCGATTATAAAATGGGGTACAGAGAATTCTCAACAGAGGAATCTCTGATGGCTGAGAAGCACTTAAAAAAATGTTCAACATTTTTAGCCATCAGGTGTGAGAAGCGGGCGCGGCTGCATGAGCCAAGATGGCGCCCTGGCTCTATGCCAAGCCCCACAACCTTTGCTTGTTTATCCCAGTCTCAGTCATGCGCAATAAAAGCAGCACATGTAACTTGCCAGAGAGATGGCATAATGCCTCACGATACCATTCTATCAGCCTATCCTGCAAGCTGCCTTGGGCATGTGCGTCTATGATTGGGTGGGGTGAGGTGACATGAGGGAATGGAAGAAGATAAATTGTGGGCAATCCCAGAGGGATTAATGATTGGATGAAGGATGATGATGATGGATGAAGAAGGAAAGGAAGCTGAGGAAGCTGCATAAGACCTGCAAATAAAGAGAAGCGGCTGCAGCTGCGTGAGACCTGCATTGGAGTCCATGTCGTTCATTCCCACTCTTTGCTGGTCAGAGATTGAGGTTGCGACAATCAGGGAAATGCAAATCAAACTTTGAGATTCCATGTTATACCTTCAGAATAGCTAAGATTAAAATCACAAGTGACATCTCCTGCCGGGAGGATATGGAGCAAGGGGACACTCTTTCAATGCTGGTGGGGGTGCAGTTTCTCATAAAATTGAGAACTGATTCACCTCAAGACCCAGCCATACCTCTCCTGGATCTATACCCGAAGGACACTCCATCCTACCACAAAGACATTTGATCAACTATGTTCATAGCAGCTTTATTCATAAGAGCCATAAACTGCAAACAATCCAGATGTCCCTCAACCAAAGAATGGATAGAAGAAAAAAAATGTGATTCATTCACACAGTGGAGTATTGCTCAGCTGTTCTTTTTTTTTTTAATGACTTCATGAAATTTGTTGACAAATGGATGTAACTCAAAAGCATCATCCTGTGTGATGTCACCCAGACCCAGAAAGACAAATACGTTGTGTGCTCACTTATAAGTGGATATTTACTGTAAAGTAAAGGATAACCATGCTGTAATCCACAGAACCAGAAAGGCTAAGTAATAAAGGGAGCTTACGTGGGGAATATTCATGGGAAGGGGATCCATTATAGATTTTAAGGGTGGAATAGGGGTGGAGGTGGATGGAACAAGAAGGATCAGGTGTGGAGGATGGAGGGAGAGAAAACTGCCAGAAAAGGATGGAATTCAGGAGCATTTCAGGGCAAGGTAGAAACCCAGTGCAATGGAAACCCCATGGAACCTATGAGGGTGACAGAGAAGACGCCTAATAATGGGGAGGCAGAGCCTGAACCGGCTATCCTCTATAACCAGACAAGGCCTCACGTGGAACACTCCCTCATTGCTAGTAGGAGTGCAGACTTGTACGGCCACCAGCCTACCCACCAAACCTCCCACCTACAGTTTGTCATGCCTGCAGGATGTGCTGGGTCTGAAGCCTAGCATAACAGTCATCAAAGAGACTTCATCCAGCAACTGATGGGAGCAGATTCAGAGTCCCACAGTGAAATGGTAGGCAGAGCTCGGGGAGTCCTGTGGAAGAGGGGGAGGAAGGATTGGAGGAGCCAGAGGGATCAAGGACATCATAAGAACATGCCCCACAGAACCAACTATTGGGGACTCAAATGGGCCTGTAGAGATCAGGAAGCCTGCATGGGTCTGGCTTACATCCTCTGTGTATATGATATGGTTGTGTAGCTTGATTTTCTTGTGCTCTTGCTAACAATGGGAGTGAGGGAGCTATCTTTGATTATTTTGCCTGCGTTTGGGTCTGTTTTCCTCCTACTAGGTGGCCTCCACCAGTGTTGATGTGAGAGTATGTGTCTAGTAGTACTGTGGCTTGTTATACTATATTTGGTTAATGTCCCTGGGAGGCCTGCTCTTTTCTCAGGGGCGATGGGGGGGGGTAGATCTGAGGGAGGGAGAGATTGTAGGAAAGGGAGGGAGGGAAACTGCAGTCAGTATATGAAGAAAGAATACACAAAAAGGAAAAAAAAAAAACTTCTTCAGAGTAAAGAAAAAGAGCTTCTTTAGAGTCCCAAATACGCTGTTGGTGTATGGGGTAAATAGGGCTTACTGAAGAAGAGAAGCTTGGAGGTCATTTCAGCCTGTGACATTTGAGCATGTGGTGTCTGTAGATGATCCAAACGGCAATATCAGACACACAGCTGAACACTATAGCCCTGGAGCTGAGGGAACAGGACAAGTGAAAGAGGCTTAGGAGCTTCCTGGCTTTCCAGGCTATTTGAAACTACCATGGAAGAAGGGTAAGTCAGTGGGTATTAGCAAAGGACGAGAAAGGGGTTTTCTGGGAGAGAAATGTGTTCAGAAATTGGAGCTGGTTGCTTCCCTTTTCCTTAATAAAACCAACTTCCAGAGCAGCAGTAAGTCTGGGTCTGAGAGAACCCAGACTGACAGACTTGGGCTCCTCTGTAGTCCAGACACGTCTGTCCAACAAAGCAGATGTCTATGCGAGTGACAATCACACACACAAACAAACTACCCCTTTCCTGATCCAAATGGCCACGCACCCGACACCTCACTCTAGCCCTCTCCTTTTTCTCCTTTCTTCATTCTTATGTGCCCAGAAGTGCAGCCAGCTATGTGATGTTTGAATATAAAAGGCAAACATGGTAAACAACAGAATAAAAAGGAGAAGAAGCCTGCCCTCTGATAACCCTGGGTGAAGTGAGAAACCAGGGGGTCCACCTCTCCGTCTCAAGCCAGGGTGATCGGAGCCACCCTTAACCATCCTTCAGACCCACTTTCTTCCAAACACCTCTCTCAGCCTGGCACTCTTGGGGCCATGTCCTGTTTTGCCTTGCTTCATGAACAAGTCTCCAGGCACAGATTTACACCCCCTAATCTGCTGGCACCATCTGTCAAAAAAACGTGAACACTTAATCTCCGCCTAAAACCCTCCTAGTCTTCTTCGCTGTTCAGTGGATAAAGCCAAAGTCTTCATCTGCACGGACAGACAGGTCTCTGATGATCTGGATCCTGCCTTACATGCTGGAGAGCACTATAACCACACGATATGAGAAGAAAAGAGTATGTGCACCTTTCTGTGCATTTTGAACAGGAACCACGCACCAAAGCCTTGTGCTGGGAATTTACACTTCTGTAATCCTCACAGCATTTGCTCAGACATCTGGTGTTAATCGTCTCCTGATGACTGATTCTCAGAAAGGTGATGTCTCTCATTCTGGTACACACGGCCCGCCTAGGTGGAGGTCTGGGTGTCAAAATTCTTTTCTCCAAGTCAGAGACTTGGCGTGAAAGAATGTACTTTTTTGCCTTCTTAATTCCCTTCCTCTACCTTAAACAGACCAAGTAAAGGATCGCAGCCACTTCTAATCTTCCCTTTGTACAAGAGAACCCTATATTCCGCGGGCAGATCCTGGACTGAGACTAGCAGTGGGCTGTCAGCAAGACAGGAGAGTCTTGTCTACTGTCACTGGTTGGGCCTGACCCTCCAAACCGAAGTCTGTCCTGCGGGCTACCTGAATGAAGATCAGAAACAAAGCCCTTCCCTGGCTCCAGTCGGTGTGGATGGAACCATGTCTGTGGGACTGAGTTTCCAAGGATACTTTCTGCCAAGTGCAAAGATGGGAGTCCAGTGGAAGAGACTCCGGTGACTTCTAGGCACAGGCAGGACCAGGAGGCCTGCCCTTCGTGCTCCTACCGCCTGGGTGCTCTCCCTGGACGCTCAGGTCAAGCACAAGCAGCCTGCGACCCAGCTTCTTCGAGGGTATCTTGCGCCCGGTGGAGCTGCCTGGGAGAGAGAGAGGCAGAGACAGTCCTGGGGAACCTGGTTGCTGTCGGGGAAGGGGCATTTGCTCAGGAAATGTGGAACTGGCCAAGAGAGCCAGTCTCCAACATCATCTCACCGGAGCCCTTAGACCCTGAATTTGGAACCCAGACTAGGACGGTGCACCAGCTGCCCCGTGGGCAAGGCGCTCTGGGCTCCGGTTTACAGCAGCCACACGGACACGGGTCCAAGCCACCCGCCTGCTGCACCGCGACGAGAGCCCCCAGTAGCCCGCTTCCCGCGGCCGCTGGGCTCTGACCCCCTCGCGCCCCCGCGCGTCCATCTCTGTTCCCAGCCCGGTGCAAGTGATGTAAGGCGGCCAGGCTCGCGCGCTTTCCTCCTGCCCGGACGGAGTCCTCCCTCCCCGCCGGCAGCGCTGCGCTCCCACTCGGAACCGCTGCGCCCAAGCTCCGCTTCTAGAGCTCTGGCGACCTACTCGAAGCGGCTGGGAAAGACCCTCCTCCTCTAACCCACCTCCCTCCTCCCCTCCCCCCCCCCCTCCTGTGCAGTGTCGGTGGGGAAAGCCAGGCTTGGCTCTCGGAATCCAAGAAGAGAACAGAGGGACTGCCCATAAGAAGCTTTCTGGAGACACTGAGAGGTGGCAGGAGCCTTCAGGTAACTCGGTGACCATACTTTGGCACATGTTGGTATGAGATAGACAGGGTTGCAATAGTGATGGGGGGAGAAAAGAGGGAGGGAGGCAAGGGGGGGGGGAGAGAGAGAGAGAGAGAGAGAGAGAGAGAGAGAGAGAGAGAGAGAGAAGTCAGAGATAGCAAGAAAGAGTTGGTGGGTGGGAAGTTGGATTGGATTCTTTTTAACCCCTGTGGTTTCACCTCCCACAGAAAAAAGCAAAAGGGTACTCCCTGGCTACCAGGCAGCCCCAACCTGGATGGAGTGAAAGATGCGGCCTGATGACATAAATCCGAGGACTGGGCTGGTGGTGGCCTTGGTCAGTGTTTTCCTGGTCTTTGGCTTCATGTTCACTGTCTCTGGCATGAAGGGGGAAACCCTGGGGAACATCCCCCTGTTGGCCATCGGGCCAGCCATCTGCCTACCAGGCATCGCAGCCATTGCTCTGGCCAGGAAAACCGAAGGCTGCACCAAGTGGCCAGAGAACGAGCTACTCTGGGTCCGCAAGTTACCCTGCTTCAGGAAGCCCAAGGACAAGGAAGTGGTGGAACTCCTGAGGACCCCATCAGACCTGGAGTCAGGCAAGGGGAGCTCGGATGAACTGGCTAAGAAGGCAGGCCTCAGAGGCAAGCAGCTCCCACAGGGACCAGGTGAGGTGCCTATGGCCAGCTCCATTACTACCCCAACTCCCACAGAGGAAGGAGAATGCCAGAGTCTAGTCCAGAGTGGGCGGCAGGAGGAGACATCCAGATACCTGGATGGCTACTGCCCCTCGGCCAGTTCCCTCGCCTACAGTGCCTTGGATGCCAAGTGCTCAGCCTGGGACAGATCTGACCGCCCTGAGCCCGAGGACAGCATCTTCTTTGTACCCCAGGACAGTATCATCGTTTGCTCCTACAAGCAAAACAGCCCCTATGACAGATACTGTTGCTACATCAACCAGAGCCAAGGCAGGTGGGACCACGAGACAATAGTCTGACTTGTTCATACAAGGGTCCCATGTTGACAGATACATTGCTATACTCAGCTCCCAAGGGAAGAGAATCTCTGCTCCAACAGCCTTCACACTGTTAGAAACTGGCACGGTATGTGATGGGGGTGCAGACCTCTGGTGCCTGATACTCATGTAAATAGGCATGTTGGGGGCATAGTTTAGGGAAGTACGGAGAATTAAGGACAGTGGGAAGAGGCAGTAAACAGGAAGAAAGTTCCATTTGCTTCTGAACAAATTAAACAATGTTGAATGCTTTGTAAAACAGCCCAAAAAGTGCTTTTTGGGCTGGCCGTCAAGTGAGTGTAGGGAGAGTTAGCTGCCAGGGACCAAATGATGCAGGGGCTGTTCACACAGAAACTGGCTGCTTTGTGTTTGAAGAACATGAAGGAAAAATTGTATGTTCCTTAATATGGTTTGTTTTTTGCTTTGCTTTGCTTTGTTTTGTTTTTTGCCTGATGATAGCTTTTCACACATTGTAATTGCTGAAAGACATAAAAATCAAGATAGAATAGGTAAATCCTCCTGAAGCAGGATGGGTTTGGGAGTGAGAGGAGTTAAAATTGCTGGAATGTATAATTGAATCCCGACCTCTGACAAGATCATGGTTTCAAATAAAGTGTTGATTATGCTATGTGAAAAGTTAACATTTTAGGTGGTCGTGTTACTTCTTAAAGTCTTCATATGAGCTGAGTTGCTGGGACTTTATCTGAAGTTTTTAAAATATTTATTAACGCTGATGTATTTCCTTACCAGGTACAAAATACATGGCTTGTTGTGATATCTTCATAGATTAGGATTTCTTTTTATCAGTTTGTAAAACAAATTTTACAAAATACCTTCAGCATTTCTGGGAGGTATGTACTAGGAATTACTATATCCCTTTTATAGTATGAAACTGCAAGTCAATCCATTAATCCTGAGCGCTATGAAAACTTTGTATGAGACCCAGTGGTTAAACCTTAGGAAATGCTGCCATTTATATGTTAGTTCAACAGCGCCCCTCCCCCCAACCACGACGAGACTGTAATGAAACAAGAGTTAATTTATAAGAGTTATCTGAAGCCCTAGTTTTATTAACCTCACTGGATCAGAGAAATTTACATGACAAAAAAATCTCATTATTTCCCACTTTTGTGTGTGTGTGTGTGTGTGTGTGTGTGTGTGTGTGTGTGTGGCTGAGGGGAGAAACATCATCATGCTATCCTAAAATGTATTTCCTATTTGTCTTGTTTAATTGCAACAGATAAAAAGAATAATCAGCTAAAATGCCATTGTATCCTTCTTGTAGAATAGTTGAATTATATATATATATATATATATATATATATATATATATATATATATATATATATATATATATATATAGGAATGGTGATAGATTTAGGCTTGAGAATTAGGATTATTTTATACCCTTCAGTGAATTTTAAATTCTCATTTTTATATCAAATAGTTTTAGTTACTTTCTCCCAAAAGATGAATCGAGGACAAAAGGAATGGGGGCTTATCTTTATGTATTTTAAATCCAGCCCTGTTGATTCTTAAGTGTGGCAACTGTCCTCTAATCCTAATTCTTGAATGATGCTTAAGATCAAAAGGATGTCATCTTTCTAGTCAGGCCTTAATGTCAGAAAATAAGGTGTGTGTTCGTGGACAAAGTTCATCTTCCAACACCTCAGTTTCCTAGTCTATACAAGAGGAATGGGGACGGACTGGTCTGCACACTGAACGGTTTCCACCACTGAGTCCCAGGTGCAACAATCTAAAATGCTATACCACAGAAACTGTATATTGCAGGAAATCAGCTACAGCAAACTGCATGCCCATGTTATGCAACCCATGATCAAAATCACGCAACATGGATTAAATTGCTGCTACTCAAAAGACTTTTGCAGACTACGAAAGCAGGCGCATTTCAGCACCACATATTTATCATTTATTAGACACCAATGCATTCCTGGGCATAAAACGAAAACTTATTGAGGTTGAAAGTTTTTTTGACAAAAAAATTGTAAATGTTGGTGTAGCCCAAAGTAATCTTAGCAGACAGCTTTGTACTATATGTAACCGACTTTAGACCTGAGATGGTGAGGGATGGTTTCCTAAAAAATCACCGTATGTGTTTTGAAAGCAGAAAATAATATTTATATAAAGAAGACTATTGGAAGTGCAAGAACTAAAGTTTCCCCTGGTGTGTTTGCCACTGTAAGCAATTTTAGATGTGAGGAGACAAACGAATGTTGTTTGGGTTCAGCAAGTCTTACATGGTTCTGAGAGAAGAGGACTGGAGTGTCAGCTAAGGTTCGGAATTTGGAAAAGTTGCCTTCTGGAAACAGTTCTAATTTCTCATATAATGTGTACATGTGTGCACAGAGTCCCATTTCCAAGTCACAGGTCAAGTACTGATTTAAAGTAATTAGCTATTTTTAATCACATTTTCAAGTTGTATTTCAGGAAAAAGATCTTCCATTTACCTATTTAAAATACTGAAGTTATCTAAATACACACTCTTGGGTATATCCTTTTGTGCTAAAAGAATGATTTGCAAATGTTGGGCTGAGAGATCTAATCTTCTTTACCCAAAGAATAAAATGTGTAGTTGTGTCTTGTGTGGATTTTTCTTAGCATCTTCCACTGGGCCACCCCCTCCTCTACACAGCAAGGCAGCCTGATGCCCTCATCAACTGTGTAAGCCTGTTGGTTTTTCTTTTTTTTAAATAGAGGCAGAAGAAAGGGGGCAAAGCCAACAGCTTTAGGAAATTACTAATGTTAACACAAGAAGCAAAGGGCTTGCTCCTGGAAGCCTTTAAGAACTCCCTAACTGATATCAAATGAAACAGGCGCTGGTTTTCCTGTCTTTGCTATTCATCCAGATACTCATTTCCGATTGATGTTAAATAGCCATTTTACTTTGGAAATTTCTCTATTCAGTTTCCCTTGCTCTGTATTCCTACTTGTTAGGACCCCAGGTTCTTTTCCCATCTGCCTCTTTCTTGATTCCTAAATGTGAATTGAGCCAAGACACCCAAGCTGGAGCACATTAGACAACTGTTACAACATTTACTCTCTATTGCAATCAGCTTGGGGGAGGGGTCCAGATACAGTTAGCTTGCGGCTCTCCTCCAACTCTACTTATCAACTCCTCTGAAATATTTTCAGTATTATGGATCTTAACATCCACTGAGTTGACAAACAGAAATGGAGAGTGAAGTCCTTTTTAATGGCGTTTCTCTTCTGTAAATTCTAATCTCTACCTATTAGTGACACTCTTCTGTGCCCGCAGCATCGACTACTTGGTGAATTTACTCTCTTGACCATCATTAGTAGTTTTATCATATTAAAGAAAAATATCTTTCCTGGGCATGGTGGCTATGGTCCTGTAATTCCAGCATGTGGGAAAGGGGCAGAGGGAGGAGTATTAGGAGTTCAAGGTCATCCTCAGTCTTCAGCTAGACAGTGAACTGGAGGACAGCCTGGTTTGCAGGAGACCCTGCTAGGAAAAAAGAAACTGGTGTTGGGAACTCAGATTCCCAGTGCCCTAACAGAACTGCTTTGCTTCTAATCTGCCACCTCATCTTCCAGACCTCGCCCACAAGCACACACATCAGAATGACTACAGCAGCCTGCTTGTCTTTCCCTTTTCTCCATTAAATAATCCCAGAGCATTTTCCACCTTTCTCTGCACTGTTCTCAAGCACCAGTTAGTAACTGTGTGATATGCCATTTTGGCTGTTCCATAGTCCACCGTGCAATTCCTTATTGCTGACTTTATATAAAGTAGTACTGATGTTTTACCATATGCCCACAGAAATGAAAACTTACCATGGAAAAGCTGTCTCCTCACAGAGGGGGCAGAGATGTGTGTGACTGACTGTTCATATGGCTGCTCAGCCTTCTCTTCACACATGTGGCTCAAAGATGCAGGGTGGGGAACCATAAGACATTCTTCAGATCACTGCTCCTCACAACTAGGTTATAGCAAGGCCAGTCTTTAAAGTACAATGTTCAACAAGAAAGATAACAAATAAATAGGCGTAACGTGGTAATTTCTCATACTCCAACGCACTCTTGTTGAAGTACTTCCCTCATATAGTTTATATTTCATATGTGTGTAATAGTAAGTTATAGGTGAACTGAATTTTTAGGAATTCAACTAACTAACCAGGACTTTTCTGTGTTTCAGTTCCTAACTAAAACATAACAAAGCGATAGAGAGGGGATGGAAACATGAACAAATGCTTGAAGCTCAACCGAAAATTCCAGTGAAGGTTTGAATTCCAGTCGGCCTGTTCTCAGCTTGATATAAAAGCATGCAAATGCTGTGTTTGTCAGTTTTCTGTTACTCTGACAAATGGCCCGAGATTATATAATCAGTTTATAAATGGGAAAGGTTAATTACAAATCACAGTTTTGGTGGTTTTAGTCCAAGGTCAGTGCACCCATTGCTTTGGGGACCTGTGTCAAGGTGTCCATTATGACAGGGACCAGACAGCATAGTAAAATGTCTTCCCTCATGTCTGGGATGAACTCGAGTGAGTGGAAGAGGCTGGGGGTCCCAATAACCTTTCAGTGGCGTGTCCCCAGTCACTGGAAGACCTTACACTAGGCACTATCTTCTTCAAGTTCCCAGCACCTCCCAATAGCACCAAGTTGGATAAACAAGCCTCTAACCTATGGAGCTTTAGGGGGGAGAGATGTGGGATGGGGAAGCATTTCAAATCTAAACTATAGCAAGCACCACTGGGCTGCGATTGGCCTTTCACAGGGTCTCATTCCACAGGCTCCAACCCAAAGTGCATCCAGGTTGACTTCCTTGACCCAGGAGTCTGGGGATAGTAAGTATTTTAGATTTTGAAGTTACTAGATTTGGGGATGTCTGATAAGACTAGAGGAGCATCCTTAACCCAAAAGGTATAAAGGTAAAGTGTCACAAAGTTTAACGCTTTTTGAACGCCGTGTCAGCAGTAGAAAAGTCTTCGATTTAGGGCACTTGGGAGTCAGCTTTTTGAGTTAGGAGTTCTGTCTGAGCAGGATGCTCACAAGACAGGCATCAACTGGGTCTCCAGTCTTTGGTGAGTCGGTCCTGGGATTGACTCCAGCGAGGAGTCTTTTCCCCCATTCCTCCATCTGACTCTGGGTTAGAGTCCAGCAGCCTTAGTATCCTTGGTAACAATGTAAGGCTTTAGTTAAAGTTACAGAACAGACCCATTATTAAACACAGCACACGTGGCTTTACATCTCATGTGCTCTTTGACGCATCTATCAAATCTGAAGGCTAAATGAAAAGACACATTTTTACAATCCATTCCTTCTTACTTTTGTTTTGTTTTTGAGGGGAAAAAAACATGAAGTTGGGTGGGTATGGGGGGTGGAGAGGATCTGGGAGGAGTTGACGGAGGAGAAAATATATAAATCGTGTTGTACGAAGAGATATTTTATTTTGAAACAGATAATAAAACAAAATGTATTGGGTAAGGCGGGAATGGTGCCTGCCTACCATGGAGCACTTATGGAGTCAGCTCTCTCCTTCTACCATGTGGGTCCCAGGAATTAACAACTCGAGTCAATGGCTTGGCAGCAAATGCCTTTATCCACTGAGCCATCTTGTCGGCCCCTGCAGCAGTTTCTCCACTTCCGGGCTATGACCCACAGCTCACAGGCTCTCTCTCAGAGCTCCCTGAGGAAAGGAATCTTTGATCCATCTTCTCTTCCCCTTTTCCTCTGCCATGCATCCTGCCTTGCTCAGTGAAAACTCCAAATTGCACCATGTAGTCACACTAAAAGCCCATTTCCCTTTTAATATTAACTATAATCTGCAATAACGTGGGTGAAAATAGGCTTCTGTGGGTTGAGATGCTAATTTCCATTTAGTATACTGTTAGTATGCGGAGGAACTACATCTCACATAACAAGGAGGAGAGACACCTTTGCAGAACAGCTCCCCTCCCTCCATGATTGGTCTAACTGTCACCGCCTGATCTCTAAGTGTCAGTGGTTGCAGCCAACACATGACAAGGACAGAGCACGTGAAAACCACTCTTTTCAAGTCATAACCAGAAACAAGAGTAAATCGATGATATTCAGGTTGATTTTGCAAGTATGTAAACAAAACAGAATCCCCAGCCATGCTCCTCTGCTAAGTTTTCCCTCTGACAATATCTAACAGGCGTCATCAAAATAAACTGGATGCTCTCTGAGGTTGATAGTGGGGATCTGAGCTGGCAGCTCTCACCCACCCTCCACTCCTGGTGAAGTTCTTTCTCCACAGTGAGACTGTGGTCTGTATTTCAGAAAAACCCAATTGTTCTGGAAGGAGGCGATGGCACTGTTCAGCAATTCCTATGGGCACGATTTAAAGCCAGTCTTAATAACTTCTAACCTATATAGTTTGCCTTGTGAATTTCCCCATCATCTGACTAGATAAAATGTATTTGAGTAACTCCTTTCATGGACCACTGAGATCTGGAAAAAAAAGCAAGAGAAACATCCTTTGAATATGAGGAAAGAGGTTGTGTGAGATGTGGAACAGAGCATCTGACAGAGAGTTGTGTATTTGGGCTCACACTTTCAGAGGTTTAGATCCGTCACGGTGTTGAGGACAGCACACATCACAGCAGCCAGAGACATTAAGGACATGTCTGCCATGCGTGCGTACCATGCATACCGTGCGTGCGTACTTCGTACTTCCTCTTTCCCAGTTCCAGCACAGACCAGGATAGAGGATGGGACGGTACTGTCCACCCTCAAAGCTGGTCTTCTCCCTTCCCCATCTCTGAAAACGTGCTTACAGAGATGCTCAGAAGTGTGGTTTCCTATTCTCCTAGGCGCTTGTCAATCAGTGAGGTTGACAATCAAATTTAAGCACCAGAGAGGCAAAGAAAAGACTGTGCAAGCCTCCCAGCTTGGGGAGAGCCAGCAGAACCCTCAGACAGCTGATCGTTGTCTCGGTGTCTGCTCTTTCAGCCACCTCAGTGGTGATTCTCCATCTCTAGCTCAGGAGCAAACGCTGCAAAATGGACTGAGAGAGTAAATCTAAATGCTTTTAAGGTGAATAACAACAACAACAACAAGAAAAGACTATAGATACATTTAAAATGTACTAAAAAACGAATGTGCACATTTAATTTCATATCCCAATAAGCACAAACTTTGACTAGCAATATCTTCCTGCTAGATGAAAAATCAGAAGCTAGCAAATAAACACGATCAAATGGGTTAAAAATGAATGGAAGAAATATGATACACATAGACAATGATATATTGTTTTGCCTTTGGTAAAGAAGAGAGAAAAAGTATAATAAACACGAGAAAATAAAAATAATATAAAGTGAATAATACTAGCTATATTTTAGAAAGACAAAAATGAGTAAAGTCAAATGAATTTTAATCCAAAAATTCAGCCAAAATTCTCCATGGGAAGATGAATGTAGCATTCAGCGCACAACCGCATGCTTTAGACAGAGGAGAAACAGACAGGAAACAGAGATAGTGCTCACATCTCCTCCCAGAGAGGATTCCCTCTAGGCAGGAACTCAGCAGTTCAGGCTCTAACTTTTGGGGGACTGGGCAGATTTTATGAATTTGACTCTCAAAGTACAGAAAATAAAATCAAAATAGGTGACGAGAGTGCATCACATTAGTGAGCTCTTCCCCAGGGAGACGGCTCAGTGAGGCAAGTCACTGAACAACAGAGTGTGTTTCCCTCACATACAACCCACATGGTGGAGGGAGAGAACCAGCTCCTACAAGTTGTCCTCTTAACACCCACATATGCCATGATGAGTGCGCGCGCACACATATCACACACACACACACACACACAAATAAATGTTAAAATATGTGAGTGCTTCTGCACAGCAAAGGAAGCAACCATCGCAGTAAAGAGACAGTTTATGTAATGGGAACAAATACATTCAAGCCATGAAGCTGATGATAAATTGGAATCCAAAGGGCAAACAGCACTGACCTACTCAGCTCCAAAAAACACTGGCCTAAAACTGGGGGAAGGGTTTATTAGACATTTATTTTTTTAAGGTACATAAATATCCAACATACATATATGAAAAAATCCTCAAAATCATTAATCACCAAGGATTGATACATTAAAATGTAAGTAATATACTACTACACTATGCCTGTCAGAGTCACTATTGAAAACTGTTGAACAATAGCAAATGTTGGAAAGGATGTGGAGAAGGAAAAGCATTGTGTATTGTTGATGGGAATATAAATTCTGATATCTGTTATGTAGAACAACCATGGGATATCTCAGAAAAGAAAAAATAAGCTGGAAAAACCGTATGATCCAGCAACTCCTCTATTGATTGTAGACCCCATGGAATTAAAATCAAGCATCTGCATTTCCATGCTCACTACATCATTATTCTCAATACCTAAGACATGCAAACAACATCAGTGTTCAATGATGGATGGATCCGTTATTTAAAAGTCACACACACACACACACAAACACACAAGCTAGAATATTATTCAGTTTCAAAATGGAAGCAAATTCTGTCATACAGATAAACCTAGAGGACATTACGGTGAGTGAGACAAGGCAGGTACCAGAAAGACAGACTTACACATGACTCTATGAAGTGGTAGTTGCAGAAGCTGACAGTGTGGGAAAGCTGGGGGGAGAGGCATGACAAGTGTGAAGATGTTGACCAGGCCCACAAGTACAATTGAGAAGAACATATTTTTAAGCTCTATTACAGAGTAGAGTAATATCACTAATGGTAACGTATTATGTATTACATATTTCAAAATTGCTAAAAGAACAGATTGTTTAATGTTTATATTATTAAAATAAGTATACGAATTGGGGGATAATGTTCATTCTCTTGGCATGCCATATACAATGTATATATAGCTTTAAACATCAGTGCATCCCACAAATATATACAGATATTAATTTTCAATTAAAACTAAAAGTTTAATAAAAAAAAATAGGGTAATTTAGAAACACTGCTCCTCCTATATTCCAAGTGAGCTGGGCCAAAGCTTGCTTAGCACCTTGCTCACTATTAGAACAGAGGCTATTTTAAGGGGTACAGGTGACTGTAGCATGAGGGGGATCCTGACACAGGCATGCAAACACCAATCATGCTCTTGTCAGCCTCGCCTGGCCTCTCTCTTCATTTCTTCTTCCAACAAGCTCTCAGTGTACATTCTTCATTCATTGTGTACCAGTTCAAGAAGATATTTGGCTTGATTGGTCACTGTGCTGAGCCTTGGGAGGAGCAGGAATCAGACAAGGTCAAGGTCAGGCCAAGCCCATGGACCTCACAGCCTGTGGTGGGCAAGGGATGGAAACTGTTGGAGACCCAGATAAAAAGGATATTATAGCAGCTCCAGGCAGGGACCCTAACCTTTGCTCTGTGTGTGTGTGTGTGTGTGTGTGTGTGTGTGCACATGTGTGTGTGATGGGGGCTCCATGGAATTGTGTCAAGGAGAGAAAATGTCTGAAACCTTAAGACTGAATAGAAGGCAGTGGAACCTAAATCCAGATGGGAGGGGATATTCCAAGCCTATAAAACAGTACATCTAAAGGCCAAAAGGAGAGAGAGAGCACATGACGCATGTTTAGTGACCTCATCAGATGACTGGACAGAGGTTGGCAGACAGAGGGGGCTGGAAAGGAAGGATGATGGCATTACCTGGCTCTCTCCCTCCTACAGTAAAGTTTAGACAGTCCCAGAATCCCTAGGCAATCCCACTGTCAGAGAAGAAAAGATGAGAAGTAATCTGTCAGGCCTCACATCCACAGACAAAGATGCCCTGGGCATCTCAGTTATTCCCAGCACAACTGAGGGGGAAACCCAGACCCATCTTAACCAGGACGTGAAGCTTTAACCACATCCTACTTTAAAAAGAATTGAAAGATGTCAAATAGTTTTTGCTTGCAAGATGGTAGGTATGACACTATGCTTAAAGACCCCAAGACTCCAAGGTGCTTCTCGATCCAGTCAAGTTGACAATCAAAATTAACCACCAGAGAGGCAAACAAAGACTGTGCAGCACTCTTGGCTCCAGAAGAGCCCACAGAAGCCTCAGCCTTACAAGACAAACTAGGCACCTTTTCTCTCATATATACACTTAGGGGGTAGAGAAAGGACCTGGGGAAACTGTGGGGCTATGAGGGATGGGGGGGGGCAAAAGGGAAGGTGGGAAGGGATAATGGGGTGAGCGGGATCAGAGTAAGCATTCTACGCAGGTATCCTAGGTCATGG
Source organism: Mus minutoides (assembly GCA_902729485.2). Classification (NCBI taxonomy): domain Eukaryota; kingdom Metazoa; phylum Chordata; class Mammalia; order Rodentia; family Muridae; genus Mus; species Mus minutoides. Next base: position 459,270 of record LR749872.1, on the reverse strand, counting down.
TGAAACCCAGTGCTTCCTACGACCAGAACTTTCTTCTAATTAAAAAAGAATTAAATCAGCAAGTAACTGTTTGCTTTGGTTCTATTTCTGGGACAATTTTCGTTTCCACTTGGGGACAAACAGCTAATTGGACGAGGCAGTCCCCCTTCCCAAGCATTTGTCTTGCTGTCACGAGGACTAGAATAACTTGGAGTTTTTAATGCAAGTGTCCGATGCAGACCCAGCTTCTGAAGTCATCAGCTCTGTGGTCCTGACTCCTGACAGGCTGAGGCCTGGGGACATGTCTTTCATCACGAAAAGGCGGGGTATTAAGGATGTAGAATTTATTTGCTTCTTTATTGATGTTTTCTGTGCCTCAGAACACCTCAGCTGTTTACAAGCCTTCCTGTGTAGACATGCCTGTCATTTTAAAGACCATGCCCTGTGTATTTTTGTTCCTTGAGATGTGAATACATGCTATATAGTAAAAGGGTTCAATATGCAGATAGGTAAGGGAATGGAGAGCTAGGCCAAAGTAAATAAAATGAAAGTAATCAAAATAATTCAAATCAAAATTAAATTAAAATAAAAAATAATACTCATTTACTTGTCCATATCTCCAGCACTCTGAATAACACCTAGTATATACTGGGCACTGAGTAAATGCTCATTGAAGAGAAAGCAGAATTCCTTAGGGCCATTTATTACCATGTACCCTGACCATACCAATGTGTGCAGTATCCCTGGGACTTCTCTCAGGACTAGCATTCATTGAACCGTACTTTGTGAAATCATGCCCTAATTTCTAAATCTAGAAATTTAATTTCATTTAAAGAAGTCAATTTTTCAGAAATTATAAAGAAAATTATTTTTTTAAAAAAAATTAAAGGAAAGGGGGAGGGATTATATAATCCCAGAATTACCCTAAATTTCTTGCCTCTTTCCATCCACCTGGCATTAGTCACCAGTAAGTGGCCCTTGCCTCAGGAAGGGACACTGAGGGTCAAGGTAGAAATGTGTCAGCTGTGTATATTTTGCTTTCAGAGGTCAACTTCCCAGGTCTTCACTCGGGTTTGCCCAGCAAGAGTTACCAAATTCAGGTCTTCATGGCTTTGCAGCAAGCTCTTTACCCAGCAATCCACTCAGGACTCTATTGTCCTGTCTGAACTGTGTTCTTTATGCATAGACCCCCAATAGCCAATTTAATTCTTCCCTCTCTCTGACTTGTGTCTGTGAACTAGACAGAGGAAAAATAAAACTGTACTCTGGCCCCAAGGTAGTAAAATATTCATACTTTTGATGGTCAGTGGGGAAAATTCCAAGAATGAATTTTTTCTCTCAAGAAATTCAGAAGGAAAAATGTAAAGCCTGTGTTGATGACTCTACTAGAACATTAAGGCTCTTCACAACCCAACACCCCTAAGGAAGTTCAGGTAGCCACCTACGAGCAGACAGAAGACTGACCCATGTGTGCCAACCACTGCCTTCCCACTCCTGTTCCTCTGCAGCTTCCACCGCTGTTTCCCTTGGAAACCAAAGCTGAAGCTGCCTGCCAAGCCAGCTTCTCTCTCCTCGCTCATCAGTACCAAGGACTAGAAGCCTGTTGTCTTCTTCAGTGAAAACAGTTGATGGTGGGGTGGGGGATGGTGCTTAAATGGGCTCCATGGAAACATTATTACCTAAGGTCAGATACATTGTACATTCCATGTGCTATTCTTTTTTTTTTTCTTCTCTTTTATTTTCTAAGATAAGCCATGGATTTCTCCTCTGTGCTGTAATGGTCTGGGTACTAAATCCTTTCTGTTAGGTATCAGACTGCTTAAATCTAAAGGTGATACAGGCATCTGCTTCACATTTCCTTCTGCATTCTTGAAAAGCTTGGTACAAGTGAATTGGGTCATGTAATTATTGGTTAATATGATTATAGCCCACGAACGTTTTAACGTCCATTAACAATTCTTGCCTAGTTCTATAATGATTACAAAATACTTATGTTTTTAATCTGTTCTACGTTTATCAATTGTAATTCTATCCCAGGAAGAGTTTTTTCCTTCTCATCGATCTATTTTCTCCCTTATTTATAAATAGTATAAACAATGGATGGGTTATCTGGTGGAATGTGTTATAATCCATTAATATCATCTTTTCCATCTGCTTTGAGGTATAGTTGACAAGTAACTCATTTTTAATAATAGATTTTATGCAGTGGATTATAATCTATCACTATCATTTTTTAATTATAAAATCATCCCAAATTTAGATTTGGCTGAGGTGAGTCCTTTTGGTTTGTTTGCATGTCTCTTAACATATCTTCATTTTGCTCTAAACACTTAATTGCTGTCATGATGTTTCCATAAGACATTTTAGCTACAAAAATAAAAATATTCATATGGACACATGTGGTGGATGTCACCCTCACTCAGTGGTCACAGTATCGGAGGCAGCGCTGCCTCCCAACGTGTGCTTCTGCACAAATGCTTTATTGCTTTGGTGACTTCCTGCCAAAAACTACAAGGAAACATCAGAAAAGATTAACGTTTGGGGACAGTTTACAAAACAATTGGCCTGTTCTCTAAAAAAGAAAAGCACTTATTAAACTTTGTGACTAAAAATGAGCATGACTATCAAAGCCTAGAGACATGGCTTAATGTGATGTGTCACCCACGATCAGATACTGAAGAGGGAGGGGACAACACCCGATTTGGACTCAGATACTGAAAGGGTCTGTTACTAAAACCGTGGGACAATGAGAAAGCTATTATAAAGGTTAGAGACTAGACGATGCATCATTTTAATGGTGTTTTGTTTCTGATTTTGACCATTATGCTGTTGTTATATAAAAGAATGTTGTCACTCAGAAGAGAAGCACGGAAGTATGTAGGAGGATAGACGCGTGGTGTCTGAACGTATGCCCCGAAAGACTCAGAGAGAGAGAGAGAGAGAGAGAGAGAGTGAGAGAGAAAGGTGGTTTGCATGAGTCCTCCAAAGAGCATGTGTTGAAAACTCAATCCCTGATGTGTCAGTGTCAGAAGATGGAGTCTAGAAGGAGGTGCTGTGGTTAAGATGACGCTGCCCATACAGACAGTGATTACAAGCAGAGCTTCGGGCCACAGTGTCACTGATTTGCTTTCTCTTGGTGCATTGGTTAGTTTTTGTCAACTTGAGACAAACTAGAGTCACCTGGGTGGAATGAAACTCAATTGAGCAGTTCTCTCCATCAGATCGGCCTGTAGGAGTGTCTGTGGACATCTTCCCCATCAATGATTGATGGAGTCAGGGCCATCCTACTGTGGGCAGTACCATCCCTGGGCAGGAGGTCCCGGGTTTTATAAGAAAGCAAGCTGAGCAAGCCACAGAGAGCAAGCCAATTAGAAGTATTCCTACATTCCTACATGGTTCCCACCACTGATCCTGCTTGAGTTTCTGTCCCAACTCCCCTGAGTGATGGAGTGTGACCAGGACATGTAAGCCAATAAATCATTTTCTCCCAAGTGGCTGTTGCCTGTGGTGTTTATCACAGCGATCAGGAAGCAAACCATGACACTTGCCCTTCTGCCTCCTGTCATGGGATGATGTGGTAAAAAACACACAGCTTTCCAGATGTGGGAAACTTCTCAAGCTCCAGAGCTGTGAGCCAATGAATTTGTTCACTATAAATTACCCTGGCTGAAGTATTTTGTCATAGCAGCAAAGATGGACTTAGACAAATGATAAAGCAAACACGGTACTCAGTCAGCGCGACTCGGGAAATGGGTGAAGTATCATAGCAATTCTGCTGCCCTTGCAACTTTACATTTGAGATTATGGTTAAATATTGTGAAATCATTAGTTGCCTAGAATTCTTTGTCTAGGGGTGGGGCCCCGCATTTCAGTCTCACTTATGCAACCATTTCTAAGAGAGACCGGTTCTCAGTGGATGTCCTGGTCCTCTGCCTCTTACCATCTTCCACAGTGCTGCCTGAGCCACAGATGCAGAAGATGTGATGCAGATGTAATCGCTGGGGCTGGGCTCTCCACTATCTGTGCATCTCTGCATTGGGTCAAGTTGTGGTTTTCTGTGATGGTTTAAATTTGCTGGAAAGAGGTTTATTGGCTGTCCAGTGCTGAGTGGTCAGCCCTGCAAACATAGACATACAAACAACAAAGACAGACTCAGCGGGTTGCATTTCTGTATTGATGCACACACACACATACACACACATGATAATAATAATAATTAAAGAGAAAAAGGCTATTGAGGAGGGATGGGAGTTTGGAGGAGGGTACCTGAGAGAAGCTAGAGGAAGAAAATAGAGAGATGATGTTATTTTATTTCAGTTAAGGACATTTATAAACATTATAAAATAAAACTTACTAAAACCAAGTCAACACTATTGGTTGTTTATACTCTACTACATCCTAAAATGAGTTGAAGATGATTTATCTATTCAGAAGGATTTTAAAATTAAGTAGTTTCAGCTGCTTTCTCCTAGAGGCAGACACTGAGACAGAGTTTAGTGTGAGTGATTTGGTGGCAATGTGATCCTTAAAGGATCAATAGGGGAGCAGCAAAGAAACCCAAAATGGAAAGAAGCATTGGGGCACATTATCGAGCTACTTAGAGCTGTGAGCAGTTACAGCTGAACCCCGAGAGGCAGTACAGCACATGCTCTGAGCTAGCCTTTCCTGAATATCAGAGGAGCTGGTCTTCAGGAAGCAATTCTCCTCATCACACGAAACAACAGTCTAGTGGTCAAATGACCTTTTCCATGGTTAGCAGGGACATTCTATAGTCAGAGTAGTCAAAGCACAATGAGGAAAGTCAGGTTTCATCCTGAGGGAAACCGTGTGTGGCTGCAGGCCAAGCATGCCAGGAGCTTCAGGGTTATCCTTCCTTCTAACCCAGTGGTTCTCAACCTTCCTAATACTGTGACCCTTTAATACAGATGCACATGCTGTGCTGACCTCAACCATAAAAGGATTTCATTGCTACTTCATAACCGTAATGTTGCTACTGCTATGAATCGTGGTATAAATATGTGTGTTTTCCAGTGGTCTTTTGGTGGTCAGGACCCAAAGATTGAGAATCAGTGCCTGAACAAACGAGAAACGAAGGAACAAGTTAAATTCCGGCAAAGCAGAAGAAGAGAAATGAGAAAACTTAAAACAAGAGCTAACGGTGGAGAAGACAAACTCAAGAGGAAAGCAAGGAAATCAAGAGCTGCTTCCATCAATGAGATCAATCAATGAGATCCATCAATGAAATCCATCAATGAGATCGATCAAACTGGCCAGGTGCTCGTCAGACTACTAAAGGAAAAGGACAGGGATGACTGATGTCAAAAGTACAGTGTGAGAGCCAGGCATTGTAATGGACATCTGGAATTCCAGCACCAGGGGGCTAAGTCAAGAGCTGCACACATTCAAGGTCAGCCCAGGCCACAGAGCGAGACCTTATCTCAACTTTTTTTAAAAAAAGGAGGAAATATAAGAAGTTGACAGAGATCTATGAGCATCAAAATATGTATGTGTCAATACAAAGAGAAAGATGAGGCTATCAATTTGAGGAAGGGCAGCTGGGAGATGCTGCATGGAGGAGAGGGATAAGGAGAGAAATACAAGTCTATTTCAATTAAAATATTCAAAATAGTTAAAAAGCTATGAAGCAAGCTAGCAAATGGCTCTGCAGTTAAAGGCACATGACAGCCTGAGTTCATGCCTCAGAACCCACATGATGGGAGGAGAGAACTGTCCCAAAACTTGTCATACATCACACACACACACACACACACACATATTATACCGCAACAAAAAGAAAGCAAACATGCTCAATGTGAAGAACTGAAACCTACCCTCCCAAAGCAAACAACCTACTTCAAATAAGCTCAAGAAAAGGGTTCTACATTTGTGCTTCACTGCAGAGTTGCAAATTAGAACAATGTGATACCACCACATACCTATCACCTTGCAAACCTCAGAAACCTGACAGGGTGTTGGATCCTCTGGAACTGATGTAGCAGAGGGTAAAGACTGTGAGCCAGGAACTGAGCCCAAGTCCCCTGCAAGAGCAGTTTGTACTCTTAACAGCTGAGCCATCTCTTCATCCCCATATGTGACATTTTATAGAAGATGGACTGTGGATCCAATTTTAAAAGTGGGTGATTAGCAAGAGCTCAAGGAGAGGAAGAGCCAGTAGGCGCACTTGGGGGTGTTCACAGCTGTGACCCTCATCTACTTGATATCCTGATGGTCAATACACAGCATCCACGTGTCACAATTACACAAAGTACTAAACAAGAGCAAACCCTAAGATGAACCATGAGCTCTGCCTGCGACACTGCAGCACAGTCAGTTCATCGCCTCTAATAAAGAGGTGGTCCCGTGTGAATGTGGACAGTAGGGCGGGCTGTGTGTGTGGAAGGAGAGAGGAACCTGGGAATTCTATATGCTTTTTGCTCAGTTTTGTCATGAGCTACTCTAAAAGTTAAAGTCTACTTAAAAGCAAAAAGAGGAAAAAAACAACATCATTGATTTCACATGACTGGAGATTATGGCAAAGCGTTTCTGCCCTCTGAAAGCGAACGAGAATCTACATAAGTAAGGAAGAGCTAACCTTCCTACTGAGTTCTAAAGTGCGATCCATGAACGAAGCTCATAAAAACTGTCTGTCTGTCTGTCTGTCTGTGCCCATCTGTCTGTCTGTGTGTGTCTATGTCTGTCTCTGTGTATCTATGTGTGTCTATGTGTGTGTGTATACTTGATTTCAAACATGCCTCCTTTTCCCTGAAGATAATTCACAAGCTTTTATCAAGACTCTTAATGCAGAGCTGAAGAGATGGCTCAAGTTCTTACTACCAAGCCTGATGACCCTCGTTCTTCCTCAGACCCCTGTGGCAGAAGGACATTCATTTTGGCACTTGTTTATGAGCATACACATACACAGAGAAAATAAGTAAATAAAATGTAATTTTTAAAAAATTAAATATAGGCAGGTATGTTAGCCTACACTTGTAATCCCAGAATTTAGGAAGCAGAGATGGGAGGATCCCAAGTTCAAGACCAGCCCAGGTTGCATAGCAAGTTTCATTAAAGAAGTATTTAGAGAGATCTTGCATCAGATTATAAAAACAAGCTACAAAACAAAGGATTGCTAAAGCCTCTCCTTGCATCCCATTCCCTAAATGCAGAAACCAGCTCTGTTCAACTCCTTCTTGTACCTCTCGGTTTCTCCTGTGGTTCAAGGTATAGCTGCAAGAGTCTTGTCAGCCCACAGCAAAAAAGCATCTCTTGGATTCCATCTGAGTACCTCCGACTAACTATGGACCCTATCCCTTCACAGGAAATATTGCCTGTGTACTCAGTGTCTGTAAACGAGCCCAGAATCGCTTCTTCACACCCACAAGCATGGCCAACTGAAGGGCATGACCTGCCCCACCATCCCAGAAAAAGAGGAGGAGGCAGAAAAATTGCACAGCACACACTCATAACCAACATGGTTGGTATATGTGATGGTTTTTTATATGCTTGGCTCAGGGTGTGGCACTACTAGAAGGTGTGACCCAGTTGGAGTAGGTATGTAACTGTGGGTGCAGGCTTTAAAACCCTAATCCTAGGTGCCGGGAAGCCAATATTCTGCTAGCAGCCTTCAGATAATGATGTGGAACTCTCAGCTCCTCCTGCACCCATGCCTGCCTGGAGGCTGCCATGCTCCCACCTTGATGATAATGGCCTGAACCTCTGAACCTATAAGTCATCCCCAACTAAAAATTGTCCTTATAAGAGTTTCCTTGGTCGTGGTGTTTGTTCAAAGCAGTAAAACCATAACTAAGACAGTATTTAACCAACATTCACCACCAACATGGTTACATCTATGCCCATCTCTTCTTGAAATACTTGGTATTCCATATATATATATAATATATTACATATTATATATCACATATCATATATACCATATATTATATATATATGCCTTAGTGGGATGTAGGAACTTGAATGCAGTCCTGGGAGATAAGCACTATTGACTTTGTTAAACAAAGGACAGCTCTTTACACAGAATTTTTAAAAGTACTTAGAACTGTTCTTTATCTACCTTGACCCAAGATGTGTAAGAAGTTAGGGCTTAGTCACTGTATCTTCAAATTCAATGGAGATGAAACTATCTTCTCAATAAACCCACAATACCAAAAGTACATATGCCATGCGTTTAATACTGCCTATCAGAACCTTCAATCAGAAATTATATAGATTTCCAATTGACAGTGGTCTTAATAAGCTTAATGAATATATATTTACAAGGAAAGATCTTTCAAAGAAAAATTCAGAGAGTTTTTGATAGTGTCAAGTGGTTTGCTTGATGGCTCTGGTCACATCTGGCCATCTGATTTGCTAAATGTCCTTGATACTAGCTTCACAACCAGTATGTTACCGCAGCTCCTGATGCCAAGGTTCAAACCCCACAGGGCCTGACAGCCAGGAGAAGCATCTTTAGGCGATTTGGACACAGAGTAAACATGCTTTTCTGAGCAGGATAGAATAGGATTGAACCAAGGATGGACTTTAGGATGAGGATGAGTCTTGCAAGGTGTTCAGGGTGGAATGAAATTGGGGTGGGGGTTTGGAGGCTGGGAAGAAAAAGCAGTGTGAGCCATGGGCAAGAAGCATCTTTCAAATAATACCTGCTGCATGTGGTGGCTCATCTCCACTGTCAACTAGACACGCATGGGAAGAAGGAATAGCAATTTGAGGAATGATTAGACTGTGTCCATGTTCCTGCATCCATGATCCATCTTGATTTTTCTAAATAGATGTAGGAGGCCCAGGCCCACTGTGGGCAGTGCCATCCTTGAACAGGTGGACTGGACTGTCAAAGAAAGGTAGCTGAACAAGTCAGGAAACAAGCCAGTAAGCAGTATCCCTCCATGCTCTCTGCTATAGTTACTGCTTCAGGCTTCAGCCCAGGGGCTCTGCCTTCCCTTCCCTCAATGATGGACTATGAAAAGGACCTGTAAGCCAAATAAAACACTTTATTCCTAAGTTTCTTTGTATTGCTTATATTATGTTAATTGGGTTCCCAAATTACACGGGAATTCAAGGGTCTGCATGTAAGATGTTGCAGGTCCTTGTCCTCACTACTCAGGGGCAGGGGGCCAGGGACAGAAGGTTCAGGCTTGAGAGCTGGAAAAGCAAACGCATACAGCTATGAAGGAGCTAGGGAAGAGCAGCCTGAAAGGGCTCCCGTTTGGGTCTAGGGTAGTAAAGACAGCATATAGATTTTAGTAAGTAATAATTCGGGAGTATTGGCGGGGAGACGTTTGGAGGTAGCCCAACCATTGCACTGTTTAAGGCATATTAAAATAGAAAGCAACGTGTGTGTGTGTGTGTGTGTGTGTGTGTGTTTCATTTGGGAATTCAGAACATTGGGCTGGTGGTGAGAAAGGTGCACAGCCACTGGGGTGGGGGAGGGGGGAATTTGAGTAGCGTTAAGTAAAGAATACAACAGGTGAGTACACTATCCCAGCAACAGAAAGCAGACTAGGACTTGTGGCAGAAAACATCTTTCAAACAATAGGAAACAGAATGTCTAGATAAGAGGGAACCTGAACCTCTAAAAACTTCCCGATTGTCTTCTGTCACCCAAAATATGACAAAACAGGATAAGTGTATCTTAGCTCTTCACAAGAGCCAACAAAGCCCCTTTGGAACGTGTTAAGAATTGCTAAGGGAGGAACATCCCCTTCTGAAGCCTTGTCCCAAAATCTGGGCTCTTGTGTGTTACTTCAGTAAAAATAATATTACCTATGCCATCTAAATGTAATGTGATAATAAAATGTAATAAAACAAAAATGTAATGTCATAATAAAAATAATTTATTCCATTGACAATAACTCACCAATGAGGTGCCATAGGACCCCTAAAATACTGAAGGCAGGAAAGATGGAGAGTGGCCTTGGGGCGGTGGAGGGGGTTTCAAGGGAAAGGCACAGCTCGGGAGGCAGAAGTCACAGAAATGAGTAGCATGGAGAAAGGGGACAGCAGGACTTCAGAATTGCTTTAGACATCAAAAATGGGCTCAGAACCAGTCTTGCCCTGACATGTTTAATGAAAGGAACATTTGCAAACAAAATCATACAATCTTGCCCTTCACTGCAGCTGAGAGCAAGCTTGCCTTAGGCTCTCTGTCTACTCTGCAAGGGGCCATTGTTCAATTGCTAGGAAAAGAAGGTGAGAGGGGGAGGGGGTAAGGAAGAGAGGAAATCAATGAAGGGAGGGAGGGAGGGACAAGGAAAGAAGGGAAGGAGGGAGGGAAAGAGAGAGGGAAGGAGGGCGAGAAGGAGAGAAGGAGGGAGAGAGGGAAAGGGGGAGGGAAACAAGGGAAGGAGGGAGAGGGGGAAAGGGGGAGGAGACTGAGGAGAAATGAGGAGAAAAGGAGAGAGGCAAGCAAGATAGACTCCATTTTAATCCAGTCCTCTTACATTATCCTGAGGGAATAGTTACTCTTCCCTTCCCGTATGGCCCAGAGATGTCACTAACATTCCAGACTCGCCATCCTCCACCACACATCAGGGGTGTGGCAGGCTGGCCCACATGGTTAGAAAGAGTCAAAAGCTAAGTACAGGGCAAACTGAAGATTTAGCTGAGTGCAAGAGACCTCAGTAGTTAAGCTTTCTGGGAAAGAGTTTCTCTCTGGCCCTTGAATGGGAGCTGCAATGGCCCCTTTGGGATCTGCAGCAAACTTGTCTTATCCAGCAAATGGGTGACCATTGCCCTTTTCTCTTGGGAAGGAAAATTGCCAAGTGCTTAATTAGGGTAAACTAACTCAAGCAGAAAGCAAGCCATCCAACTCATTGCACATGACAGCACACATCCTTGAGTTCACCCGGGGGGGGGGGGAGGTCCTGGGCTCTCCTAGGAATGGCATCCTCAAGAGACAGCTCTTTAATTGGCTCCCCTAATTCCTTCTGAGGGCATGCACCACATTCAGGGCAGAGTTGAGGCTTCCTGGGCACGGCAAGGCAATACACTGGATGATGAATGATTAGTCATGGTTACCCACCCACTTCACACACAAGCTAATGCTGCCATGGCTAACGATCCCGAAGGGAAGAGCAACCCAGACTCTGCTTCTGCCAGGCTGTTCTGACAAAGCTAAAGGATGGTGACCCTGTAGCCTGGAAGCTGGCATCTTTGGGGGACAGTTAGTAGGCAGGCACTACCCCAAAGTGAAAACAGTGCTCTTCCATCACATGTGAACCAAACCAGCCTTCTCACCCAGGGGCCAGAACCACAGCCTCCCGTTATATGGACATGTGCATCCATGCTCACACGGATGCACGTGCAAGAGAAGCATCACCTGCGTGTGTGTACCCATCAGATCCAGGTGAACCAGCGGAGAGGTACTGCAGTAGAGCGACGTGGTACTGAGTTGATACTTGCACAAAAGGAATCTCAAGCCACAAAAGGAAGTTGCTTTCCCTGGACTCCTCTATGTGGGTTACCATGACACTCTCTCTGAATATATTTCAGATTTTAAATATACAAAAATACCACAGGAACTCTTCAGGCACCGTCTGGGGAAGAACCGCCCACAAATAATGCGCATGTACCTCACATTGCTCTAGAGCTGGCTATCTTGGCTTCAGACGGAGCTGACTTAGTCTTTCACTAAGGCACACACACACTGGAGGAGTCAGGAAAAAAAAGATGAAGTATCCTGGTCACATGAGCTCCTAGTTCTGGCAGAAGAGCGGTGCTGCTCTCTGCTCCTTGTCTTATTCACAGATGGAGCTGAGACCTTGGGAAAAAAGAAACTCCCCCACTTGTAGTTACCCCCCACCTTTAGCCCTAAATACTACTATTTCTAAGTTTATGGCAATTACTTTGATGCTATTATTTTATTGCCTTTTCTACAGATTGATCCTAGAGGTGTGTTCCTTTAATCTCAGTACTCCGGGCAGAGTACTGAGCAGAAGCAGGAGGATCTTGAATGGGGAGCCATCCTGGACTACACAAAAAAAGCTCCAGGCCATCTTGGGCTGCTTAGTAAAAAGAGAATGGAGGGAAGAGGGGGGAAAAGAGGGAAGAAGAAGAAGAGGAGGAGGGAGAGGAAGAGGAGGAAAAGGAGGAGAAGGAAGAGGAAGAGGAGGAGGAGGAGGAAAGAAAGGGGGCAGGGGGAAGAGAAGGTTTTGAGAAAGCCCATGCTAGGCTAGAAATGGGGCTGGCTGGTAGGGAGATTATTTGCCTAGTAATCTCAAGGGTTTAGACCCCAACACAGTAGGGTTAGACAGGAGTTAGACGGGAATTCCATAGGGCTACCTCATTGGGAATGAGTTCAACAAGCACACTAGATTTCCCTTTCACAGGAGGACCTCCAAGAAATGGTAGAGAATTGGATCTCAGTGGCTGGGGAAGGGAAGGATGCTGAACTCTGCCAGAGGAAGAATGGTTGGGAAAGGGAGTGGGGGAAAAACCAAGGACATGCTTGCCAGTTCATAATTCTCTCAGGGGTTTCTGAACCTGCCTCTCCCTCCTCCGCCCAGTCCCAGAAGGAGGGTTTCAAGTCCAGGCAACCATGTGGAGTTCTCGAGTGCAGTCCAGAACCCTGCACATGCTAAGATCTTGACCAAAAGTCAGACCTCACTAAAGTCACTTCCCCTACAGCAGGAACACTATAAGCATTGCTACAGCATCCAGCTGTGCATCTCCAGAATGTGCTGGCACTCAAGGCTTGAATGGCTAGTGTTCCCTTGAAGCACCCCTCCTCCCTCGCCTACCTCCACAGATACAGAAGGTGGAATCCACTCTGACTTCTCCATTCCCACAACATGCCATCATGTAGTCTCTGATTTGCCCCAGGATTTGATCAGCACTTACTACACTCGGCTTTCAGAGCTGGGGGACATGGTTATATAAATCCAGGCATTTATGTAGCTTTCAAATTACTTCATTTACCTTGCACTGGAAAAAAAAAGAGTAAGCATGAAACAAGAAATTCAGCTCCAACAATTTCAATGAAAAACCCCCTTGCACATCACTGAAAGTATCATCCTGCGCCCGAAGCATCCTCCAGGGTCTCTTATTATCCCTAGCCTGGTGAGCTTTTCCCATAGTCACTGTATGGCAGGGCAAGCTGACCTGAGAAATTCTTGCATAGTCTGGAAGAAAGTTGATGTCTACTCTTTAAGGACAACTCCTTCAGGAATATCTTCCCTTTCTCATCTCATGCCTCCCCTAAGCAGCTAGCTTCTGGCTGACTGGTATACAAGTGGTCAGGGAGAGAATCAATCTACCTTAAAAATATTTTTTCATTTTTGACATATGTGCCTGTGTGTATGTATGTGTACATAGACGCAGGCTATGAGGAGGCCAGAAGAGGGGGTCGGGTGCTCTGGTGATGGCGTTGCTGGCAGTAATGAGCTACCCTACATGAGTGCTCGGAACTAACCCTAGGTCTTCTGCAAGAGCTGTATGCTCTCTTAAGCACTAGCCATCTCTTCAGACACTAAAACTATTACAAAGGCTTCACAACCCTGTAGCCTTATCCCAGCTGTTTCTCAGCCCAAGATGGCAGGCCCACCACATCAGGCCCACCCATATCATGAGTCTTCCCACAGCCATACACTCCCCTGTACTGTTAGTGTATAGTATTTTTTAAACTGTCCCATTTGATCTTTTCAAGGAAAAGTCATAAAACTTAGGGAGGCCCTTGTTCTTGATGTCCTGGAAGGACTGAATGACAACTGAAGAATAGGTAAATCTCTCATGATATTGATCTAAGGAGTCTCACATCCTTATCTTGACCACCTACAGTCACTTACTGTGGGACATCACACTTGAGATGGAAAGGCTCTGAGAAGCTCAAGCACCCAGCCTCATAGCTCTACAGCCATAAGCATTCCTTCTCCTCACCTGCCACTGGGGGTGGGGGGGGGGGATTTGGTCCATCAACAAATACCCAAAGCTGGGCTAATGTCTATACAAGAAGGGATCCCTTTCCTAGGTTGTGCCGCACCCCCCCCAGGCCTCCCCTATCCACTGCATAGTCAAATAGGCCAGAGACTACCCCCCACTTTTCAGCGTGCTTTGTTCCAATAACAACCCCTCATCCTTGTAAACAGCACCAGGAGATTACAAAGGCAGCTGAGGACAGTTAATGCATTCGCTCTGTTTCCTTTTCTAGAAATATATCTTTCTGGAAAAAAATACAAAAAAAATCTCCTTTTGAAGAAAAGTATTCTGATCTCCCCCAAGATTCATTTGGATTGTCTTGTACCTGAACCTTAGGTTCCTAGGGCAGAAGGAGCAGAGGAGGCTTAGCTGAGCCCCTACCTTCTCTGAGACTTGACTGAGCAGCAGAGGGCCCTGGCCCAGAGTGCTTCTCTTCATGTGGCAAGCAAGCCCTCAGTATACCGCTGGTCAGCTGTAAACCTTGTAATCAAGTAGCAATGCCCAGCACCCTGCTACAGAAGCAGCACTGAGTGATCCCAACCAGAGTGTGTGCGCTCGGAGTAACTGTTCTAATTGAACATGCCAATCATGACTGTACAAAATAATTAAAAAGTACATTGCTTCCCATAAAGCATATAATGAACAAAACATGCTATTTTTAATGATCAGATTCTCTTTTGAAGTTCCCTAAGACTTTCTACCACGTTAATAATGATCACTATTTATTGGCACTATGAGCAAGGGACTATGCTAAGATTTTAATATGTACTGTGTCATTTAATCCCCGTGGCACCCCCTGAGGCATTTAAATTCACTCCAATTTAATGTGTTGAATAACTGAGACTAAAGGAGGTTAAACTCGTACCCAAGAGAATAGAGCTTATAATGGTGGAGCCAGGATTACAAAGCTGGTGCCGTAAACATTTCTGTGTTAGCCATCTAAACCCCATTCTGTATACTCATAAAGATAAATCAAGGCCTGGGGGTACATACCTTAATCCTAGCACTCAGGAAACAGAGGCCGGTGGGTGGATCTCTGTGGGGCAAATGGACCGTACCACCAGACAGAACTGGTAAGGTTAAACAGGCTCAAATCTCAGGGAATTTCAGAATTGAGAATGGCAGGTGTGGAGCCAGCTCCCTGCCAAACTACCTGATCTGGAACAGGTAACCATGACACCCCCACTGAGAAGACCATGACAATCGATCACATAGCATAAACGTCTGGAGATCTCCATGCTAATGGGGCATCTAGATAGATCCCGAGTGTTCAGGCAATGAGCTTCCCTTCCTGGCATTCCTTCCCGCAAAAGGTATTTAATCCCTGGCTCACCCTGAGTAAGGTGTATGCAATTCACATCCGCCAGCAGTTTGGACAAGCAAGCACTGTCTTCTTCATCAAGGACCGCCTCTGAGGAAGGCTTTTGTGGTAATCCCTGAGGAGGTCCCTCCACACTCTCAGCATCACTGGCAATCAAACAGGATTCCCTGCCTCAGCCTTCCCCTTCCTGCCTGGCTCATAGCCTGGGTGCACAGGAGACGGAGAAACACAGCATCGGTCCCAGACACTGCTGTTTCCCACCTGGGGAAACGTGGAGTCGGCTGAGCTGTTTGCTGGCGGTGCTCCCTCGGGCACCCCAGTGGCCAGGCAGACAGGACAGATCTCTGTGAGTTTGAAGTCATCCTACTCCACGCAAAAAGTTCTAAGCCATCCAGGACAACCCAGTGAGACACTGGCTAAAGAAAGAAAATAAAAGATGAGTCGTGGGAAGCAGAAAATGGTGAGCTTAAACTCCCTGTCTGTGTTGAGCAGAGAATACGTTCTTCTAAAAGAGACCAATCAAGTAGAGGACCTGAGCAGGCTTTTTGTGGGCCTGATATTTCACTCCATGGGTCTTTGGTTAAAGAACTTCTATTAATGAAAAAAAAAAGTGGTGGAGAAAAAGGTGAAGCCCTTAATGACCGCAATTTCTCTACAGCGGCACTCGAAGAGCCTGGGTGGTAATGCATCGTACCTTCACATTTCCTCTCCTCCGTGCAAAAATGGCTTTTAGTGGAGACGCCTGCGTGCTCCTCCTGGCTGAGCTGTAGACAGCTTTCTTGGCCTTCTTTTCTCGTGGTATTCGGTTAGGAGAAGTTTTGAGCATGATTATTTCTCCTGACCCTCAGAGGTACAAAGTCTCCCCATCGCTTGCTGATCCCAGAACCCAGACATGTCCTTCTTTAGGATCTGGGACCTGTGATTTTGCATTCTATTACATCATCATAACAGTGATCACCATTTATTGGCACTATAAGACCGTACATGGGAGGCTAGGAGCTCAGCCTCAGTCAGCACCTACCAGCAGGCATTGGGGGCCTAATCCCCGGCCCAACCAAGGAGCAGTGCACCACTACTTCTGTAGCTTGCTTGGGGTTTAGGAAACCCCCTCCCTTCTCTTTCAATAGGATTGCATTTAGTCTCTTTCCTCCGCTATAATGGACTTGAAGAGCCTGATTCAGTGCACTACTCCATCCTGTGCACTTTCTGCTGGTTCTGCGTCACCATAACCTATGTTAACCCACCCTCTTTCAGTTGCCAACGACGGCGCTTGTAGACTACTTATCCCAGTCAGCTCACTAAAGCTGTACCTACATTACACAAAATTCCCACTCCACCCTCAGCATCTCGGCGAGAGACCCAGGCGATACTCCCATACCCCATCAGACATCATCAGTTCTCACATGAGCCTCTGGGATGTCGATTTCCTAAACTGGATCCATTTGACGAACAAGTGAAAAAGGAGTTAGGAAGATGGCTTGATGGGCAATGAAAGGTCCTTGTCTCTCATCCTGAGGGTCTGGGTTTGATCTCTGGGACCTAAGTGGTATAAAGAGAAAACTCTCTCTAGCATGTTACCTTCTGACCTCCACTCACATGAATGCTGTGGCACACATACACACTATACACATACACTATGCATACACACTACACACACACAATACACACATACAATACACACACAATACACACACACAATACACACATACAATACACACACACACACACACACACACACACACACACACACACACACACACGGGGCTGGGAGAGGACTTTAAAGCTTTTTTAAGTGAAAAGAAAAATAAACCTCTTTTTTGGAATGGTTTCCATGTAGCCCAGGCTAGACTCAAACTCTCTCTTTTGGTCTGTTCTCTTCCACGCTTCCTTTTGGCAGGTAGCTAGCCCACTTAATTTAACTTTTGTTCTTCACTCCCTGAGCCATCTGTTTAGCACTCAGAGAGCTGTTCTGTGGTTCAGACGCAAGCTCTCTACTAGAGGTGTGAAACTGACAGAGACAGAGATGAGAGAGGTTTTTGTTGGAAAGTTAACAGTCTGCTTTAGACATGTTTAAACTGGTCTCCACATAGGGCATATGGAAGGAGAGGTCCTGGGGATGTCTGTCGTCATTGGCCTATAGCTCAAGAGATGGGTCTGGTTAATGGTGATCTGGGAGTTTTCATCTTCAAGGGATTTGTCTGTAAACCATCAGTGTGGAAAGGTTGAGTGGAAAGGTTGAGGAGATGGGGGCTAAGGACAAGGCAGCTGGAACCAGTGGAGACAGAAATAGGCACAGAGACAAAATCAGGGCAGCCAGAGGGTGAGGACTGAGGACAGGTGATGGAGATAGAGCTGTGGAGAGATTGGTCAGTGGACGGGTCTCAGCATGAGCAAGTGCATTCTGATGTACCATATGGCTGTGAGGTTGGGTGGAACTTCAGGGCATATAGTGATTTACAATGGCTCTCTGAGAGTTGGGTACAGCAGAAGCCATCAGAGATGATATTAAGAATCCAAGGTTGTAATAATGGCTAATACTTACCAAGCATTTAGAAAGTCCAGTCTACTGTGGACATCCAGCACCTCACTGAACCCTCGTGCCAACTCCTTAAGGAAGAGCAAAGTAAGACACAAACTGTGGAGACATTTACTCAAGCTCTCTAATCAGCTGCCTTCGAATCTAAGCAATCCGGCTTCAGACCCAACTTCCTTATCCTTCAGCTAAACTATTTCTCAAAGTTTTAAAAAAAGAAAACAGGATTAAATTTAAGAAAGACACCAAGAGATTTACGTGTTTGATTTGGGATAGGAGTGTTTTGAGTATGGTTTTAGAGACTAAAAGAAAGGACTTACCAGGCAAAGTCTGAAGACCATGGAAAGAGCGGGTAAAAAAAAAATCAATGTACAAGGAACCACAGGAGGAAGGCATGGTCAAACCCTCAGAGAATGGTGGTAGGCCAGACTCTGGCCCTGCAGCTCAGTGGTGAGAGAGAGACAGAGTATGGGCCTTGACCCCAGGAAGCCTTCAGCTTTGCAGCATGTCTTAGTCAGGGTTTCTATTCCTGCACAAACATCATGACCAAGAAGCAAATTGGGGAGGAAAGGGTTTATTCGGCTTACATTTCCATACTGCTGTTCATCAAAGGAAGTCAGGACTGGAACTCAAGCAGGAGCTGATGCAGAAGCCATGGAGGGATGTTCTTTACTGGCTTGCTTCCCTTGGCTTGCTCAGCCT
>LR749872.1:396758-440709 GCA_902729485.2 Mus minutoides | reverse complement strand
CAAAATGCCTCACAGCTAGATCTCATGGAGGCATTTCCCCAACTGAAACTCCTTTTTCTGTGATAATTCCAGCTGTGTCAAGTTGACACAAACCTAGCCAGTACACAGCAGGAAAATAGATAAGAAATAGACAAACATGAAACCTGGTATCCATGGTGACATTAAAGCTGAAGTGTGAGGAAAGTCCAGAGGAGATCGGAAAGATAGGCGATGGTCACTAAGGGATTAGAGTGTGGCATGAAGCACAGAAGGAGTGAGTAACCTGGGTGGCTTTTTAATACTGTCCAGATCTTGCCCCATCCCATGAATGCAGAACAACTGGCGATGTCAGCTGGATAAGGTTCTGCTTTAATGCTCCCCAGGGCATCCTAAGAAGAGAGTGATCATTGTAGAAACATCTGGAAGGTTTCAAGCACAGATGTGAGATAACTTAATGGTGTTTAAACAAAAGGACTAATTATGGAGGAAGGTATAAGAAATAGCTTTCTTGATGAATAGGCAAGTTTTTCTCTAAGACGCCAGCAAGAGGAGAGACCTGTGCATCTGTAGAGAGAAGTTCAGAGGTGAGAGGGGAACCCATAGCTAAGAGTTCATCCTTCCTGGAGCGATCTAAAGGTGTGGGGAGATGCCTCACAAGAGAGACAGACCAGAATCAGGCAACACAGGGAAATGAGAGAAGATATCGAGGAAAATAAATGGATAACAAGGACTAGGAGCCTCAGACTGTGCCCAAACCCAGCTCCTTAGGTGGCTCCAGCATCACCAGGAGAGGTTCTGTGAGCATCCCCAGGATGCAGATGTGAACAGTGGGTGAGTGCAGAGGAAGAATGGGGAACAGAATCCAGAGACCTCAGTAAAGACACCACGGTAGACAGAGATCATGGATTCCAAACTGCAAGTTAGCAAGTCAAAGCTGGGGAGGGCATGTAGGCTAGAGTGTCTGAGACCTAGACGTTTGATGAAGAAAAGGCCTGATTCGGCAAGAGGAATATAAAATAAGGGGGAGGCATGGTACACAGATATGAACCTTGAGTGGGGAGTCTTTCAAAGCAGCGGCTTCGGTAATGAAGCCTCAGCCGTAAGCACAGGAGCCTCTAACACAACGTCAGCACCTAGCTTAGCCACCATCTCCAAGGAGCCATGCAAGTAGATGGAACTAGAAAACATCATCCTGAGTAGTGAGGCAATCCAATCACAAAAGAGCACAGGGCATGCACTCACTGATAAGTGGATATTAGCCCAGAAGCTCGGAATACCCGAGATACAATTCACAGACCATATGAAACTCAACAAGAAGGAAGACCAAAGTGTGGATGCTTCAGTCCTTCTTAGAAGGGGGAACAAAATACTCATGAGAGTAAATACGGAGACAAAGTGTGGAGCAGAGACTGAAGGAAAGGCCACCCAGAGACTGTCTCACCTGGGGACCCATCCCATATACAGTCACCAAACCTGGACACTATTGTGAATGCCAACAAGAGCTTGCTGACAGGAACCTGATGTAGCTGTCTCCTGAGAGGCTCTGCCAGAACCTGACAAAGACAGAGGCGGATGCTCACAGCCAATCATTGGACTGAGCACAGGGACCCCAGTGGAGGAGTTGGAGAAGGGACTGAAGGAGTTGAGGAGGTCTACAGCCTCGTAGGAAGAACACACACACACATACACACACACACACACACACACAAGAACTCCCAGGAACTAAACCACCAACCAAAGAGTACATATGGAGGGTCCCATGGCTCCAGCCACATATGTAGCAGAGGATGGCCTTACTTGGCATCAATGGGAAGAGAGGCCCTTGGTCCTGTGACCAAGGCTCAATATCACATTGTAGAGGAATCCCAGGGCAGGGAGGCAGGAATGGGTGGGTGGGTAGGTGGGGGAACACCTCATAGAAGCAGGGGGAAGGGGACATAGAATAGAGGGGTTGCGGGGGGAGGGGGGGAAATGGGGAAAGAAGATAACATTTGAAATGTAAATAAAGAAAATAGCCAATAAACAAAAATAAAAGGAATAAAAGGAGCCATGCAAATGAGCTGAAGGGATCAGAGTGTACCACCACTCAGCCATGCCACCTTTGCATAAAAACTGCTTTGAGCTGGAAGCAACCAACACCAACAAAAGCTCCCTATGCTGCCCGTTTGCCAAAAAGTAGAGCCTGATTTCATTTTGTGAGGTGTCGCTCCCTCTGCCTCTCTCGTGCCAGGGAAGGCAGAATGAAAAGCCACTCTGGGCTGTTTGTCCAGAGGCGGCACTGCAAGGCACAGCATCACTAACATGGCTGGAAAAGCCCTTATTCTCCAGTTCCTTCCCCCATATATTTAGCTTCCCACCAGCCACTGCCCTTGAACGCCAGGAAACCTTTTTCTCTGCCTTGTCATATACCCATAAAATTGTTCCCCCTTGTTAAAATGACTAGTAAGTCTCAAGGTCCAAGTAGCTGCCTGGGGTTTCATTCCGTTTCTGTGAGGCCCATATGCATCTCAATAAAGCTTGTTCTCATTAATCTTTTACCAGTTCAATGAACAAGGTCCTCAGACAGCTACTGCGACTGAGAAGGTGGAAGAGAAAGCTTTTGTTCTTCCTTGGCAGACCATTACTTAGATCCTGGATTCTTAAAGTTCCCCTAAAATCACCAAATGTTAGCTGTAGTGTTAAGGGATACTGGGAAGAGGGCCTCTAGTCATTTGCTTGACGCTGTTCTGGCAACTTCTCTGAATACAATTATTGACCCACATTACCCCAGCAAGTAAGGAGGTTCTATTGAAGAAAGAGTTCTGTCATTATATCGTCAAATCACTGCCTCGATTTAAAATGTCACTCCTGCCGACACACTCAATTCTTACAAACAACCTGGTTATTTCTCGAAGCTGGACCCCCAAGCCTTTCAAGATTGTTTGGCCTTTGACTAAGTGATCACTGATAGCTTTCTGGGGAAGGGCTGTTGTGTGGGTTTTGTTTGTTTTGATTCTGTTCTGCTGGAGACAGTGAGAGACAGCTGAAAACATGAGGACTGTTTTAAAGACGTGTGGATGAGACATAGGAACTGAAGCATCCATGTCCTGTGTTGCTTGGTGGCTGGTCTACTTGTTCTTCTGCTTGCTCTGAGGGTTAAATCAGATTGGATATATAAAGCAGTAAGCACAGGGTTCGGCACATAGTTGAGCACTCTCCAAACCGATTGCCCAGCAACATGTGGGAAGCAGAAGTGGAGAGCCCTGATCAGCAGCCATTACCAATTTTAAGCTGTCAACATGGTGCTTCTGAGTGTGTTGCATACCTGGCTCTTGGGAGTTGTATGAGCTAAATATTGAATGGCAGGTCCATAGTTCCTCCCAAGAGTCCTTGGAAATTCATCCAATATATTTGGTTAGTATGCATGTGACCTGTATGTGTATCTACTCTACTGTGAGCCATGTGTCTATAATGCAAGGAGGATGCTAAAAACTAAATAAGACCTGATCTTTCTTTCCTAGGTCCTGTGCTCAACCATTACAAGGTGAGGTGGCACCCACGGGGAAGGATGACATGACCAGAGAGTTCCCAGAGGGACACCTCACTGATCCTGGGGTTCAGGGATGAGCAGCTCTCGGGTGAAGTGAGATCTGGGTGGAACGAACATGAAGCAGCCAGGGCCTGACGTGTCAGTGGGCAGAGACTAAGAGGTTAGTGCTGGCACACAGCCTAGGTGGGCCCAAGCCGAAGAGGCCAGTCTCACTTGACCTGCCCTTACCTGTGAGCACCAGTAAGGAGCCACGTGGGCTTTTAAGCAAAAGACAGAGATTGTTCAGGAGAGAAAACTATTCAAAAAAGACAGAATGGACCAGCAAAGTCAGGTACTGAGATCAGCACCCAAGGGAAGGTGGGAAAGTCATCAGAGGTCCCTGCTTGTCCACCCCACTACTGTTAGTGTTGTAGGTCAGTGGGTACCTAAGTACGATATGGGGACTGTAGATGTAGATGCTGTTCTTGGTAAGAGATGCTGGTGGAAGACACAGGAAGTGGGTGGAAACATAAAGTTACCCTTAGAAAAACCCAAGCTCTTCAAAGGCTGACTGGCAGGAGTTGGGAGGGGAGAGGAGGCTGAAGGGGAGGGAAACATATAATATGGGGCAAGCTGGACCCCACGTTTCCAGCTGCCTTGCCAAGAAAAAACTAAGCCGACTGGCCTCAGGGCACCTCAGAGTCCACTGTCCCAGGAAAGAGGACTGGAAGGTCTCTAAGTCACACAACTGGGGACAGACCTGCTGTGCGTTAACATAATCAGGCCCCAGGGAAAGTCAATGTTCCACTATTTTGGAAAATCGGTAAATTCTAGGTTTTTAAAAAAAAGTTATCTCATGAAACCAAGTTTATGATTTTTTTAATTAAAATATGTGTTAAGATGCTTAAATGTTCGACAGGAGAAAGAGTAGCCTATCAACGCAGTTCAGCTATTGGACCCTCCCGCAAAACACTGCCTAAATAGTGCTATAAATTTCAGAAAATCTCCCATTGAACATGTAGGCTTCGGAATCCTCTTGAACATTGCCTGATAACCATCAGATGATCCACACGGCTGCCTGTGCATCCGAAGGATGCGTGTGCTCCTCCGGTTTGGTTTGCCTCCCACAGCCTCTCCCTTGACCCTCGAGGCTCAGAGGCAGCCTCTTCTGCCTTTAGTTAGGTGGTGGAAAAATGGATTGTCGTCTGTTCCAGCATATTTATAACTGAGCGTCGATAATGTGCCTGGCAGAGAGCTACGTCCCTGAGCACAGGGCACTGTGACTCTGCCCTGCTCAGGAAGCACAGACTGGCAGGGCCTTCATCTCAGCAGGGTGTCGCAGCTGGCACTCTATGACAGCACAGATTTAACTTTGCACTTAGGAAATATTCCAGCTGTCTGCTCATCCCGCACGCCTACTCGTGAACAAAAGCACATTAGAATGGATGCTCAGTTCACTATAGAAATTCTGACACGAGTTTCCCAGAGTTGGACATTGCTCCGCCGCACATGCTTCAGCAGTCAGGCCCGAGCCGCCGCGTGAAGAGGGCGGATGTTCAGGATGATACAAGAGAAACTACAAAGAGATCCTGGGCAGCCTGGGGCATCCGCCGCCCCAGCTTCCCGTGTAATCCTTCCTTTTTCTTTGCAAACCAGAATCAAACCAGCATCTAACCTGCTCTTTACAGGGCTCAAGATGGATTAAAACCACAGCTCAGGTATGACCAAGGGACTCAGAAGATTAATTTGTTTTGTTGATGCTTCAGCCCTTCAAGCACCTGCCTGCCGGCGTCCCTGGAGGACGTTACTCTAAGGAGAAGGTGCTGCTGCGTCAGAAAGGGCATCTTCGCTATCGATCCCCCGTTCTTTCCACTGAGGATGAAGTTTTAATGGAGAATGAAAAATTCTCCTCTGAAGAAAGGACTTTTATTTTTTTGCAACAAAATTAATTTTTATTGACTAAGACACAAAGGAAACATCAAGGCCCCGAAGCATTTCATACATAAGATTAGGTTAAGATATTCCTGTTTTGAGACTTGGGAGGGGAGTGATGTTGTAAATTTCTGCTTAAGACTGTTGCAGATTTTCTTTTTGGTTTTTCAAATGCAATGCCAAATCTGGGCCTTCTGAACGCTAGGTGCTGCCCTGAGGACCTGGTGGCCCTCTTCTGTCTCTTAAAAGCAGATGATAGCATGCAGGGTCACGGCCTGTATATGACCCCTAACCCTGCTCTTTGCTATCCGGTTATCCTTGAAAGCCTCCTTGCTAATGGAGAAACCTGGTTACCCAGCCTCTCTCTCGGCTCTACTTTCCTTCTCTATCCAACAGGGTTGTTAACACACTGCTGCGAGCTGAGCTGAAGGGGTGGGGTGGGAAGGGGGCGGCGGGAGGGGAGTGGAACAAGACTGGATGGGGGAGTAGAGGTGAGGGACTGGATAGGGAGGGGGAGTCTGAGACCCAAAGGCAGCTCCTCTGGGCTGACAGATAAGCGAGAGGAGTGTGTGTGTGTGTGTGTGTGTGTGTGTGTGTGTGTGTGTGTGTGCAGAGAACTGCACCAGTTCCTGTGAAGCTGGAGTGACAGGAAATCCTCATCTCCCATGCAATGGCTAGGAATCACACTTGAGTCCTCCAGGAGAGTGCTCTTCTTAACCATCAAGCCTTCTCTCAAGACCAGAAGGGGAATTGGTTTTTTGTTTTGTTTTGTTTTTTTGTTTGTTTGTTTGTTTGGTTGGTTGGTTGTTTTTTTTTAATTGACTAAGATATTTATTCACATTACATCCTGGTCAGCAGCCTCCCTCTCACCTCAGCTTCCCACATCCACACCTCCTCCCCATCTTCCCAGAAACGGCAGGCCTCCCGTGGATATAGACCAGACCCAGCCCTTTTCTCAAATTCTGTTCCATTCCCCACCCCCTGAATATGCTGTAGGCAGGACAAATTGTGGGTCTAAGGTTTTGTGGCTAAGTTGGTTTCCCTATCCCTCCACTGGAAGTCTTGCCTGGTTACAAGGACATGGCTGGTTCAGGCTTCATATCCCCCATTGCTAGGAGTCTTAGGTAGGGTCACCCTCATATATTCCTGGGAGTCCTCAATTTCTAGCTCATCCCAGATATGCCCCTCACCCCTATTTCAGTAGCATCTCCCAGTACTCTTTCCCTCTGTCCTCCCCCACCTCATCTCGCCTTTTCCCATCCTCATGCCCACCCCTCCTCTCCTCCTTCCATCCGCCCCTGATATCTAATATATCTCCTTCTCAGTGAGATTCAAGTGTGCCCCCTTGGCTCTCCCTGTTACTTAGCAACTTTGTGTCTGTGGTTTGTAGTATGGTCATCCTGTAGTTTATGACTAATATCCACTTATGAGTAAGTACATACCAGGCCTGTCTTTCTAGGTCTGCGTTACCTCGCTCAGGATAATATTTTCTAATTCCACCTATTTGTCTGCAAATTTCATGATGTCCTTGTTTTTAATATTGGACTAATACTCCATTATGTAAATGTACACATTATCTTTATCCATTCTTCTGTTGAAGGACATCTAGGCTATTTCCAGTTTCTGGCTATTACAAATAAAGTTGCTATGAACATAGGTGAGCATGTGTCCTTGTGGTATGGTTGATCTTCTTTTGGATATATTCCCCAGGAGTGGTATAGCTAGGTCTTAAGATCTATTCCCAATTTTCTGAGAAACCCTCAAATTGGTTTCCAAAGTTGTACAAGTTTGTGCTCCCACTAGCAATGAGGGAGTATTCCAAAGGGGGAATTTTTAATGATACTAGCTATCAAAATCTGACCTTTGGTCAGGCGTGGTGACGCACTCCTACCTACCACTTGGGAGACAGAAGAAGGCAGATTTCCATGAGTTTGAGGCCAGATTGGTCTACACAGTGAGTCCCAGGATAGCTAGGTCTACATAACAGAGAGACCTTGTCTCAAAAACAAACAAAAATCTGACCTATGAATATATAACTTAACCGATTTTTGAGAAATCCAAGTACCCTAAAAGTAAGTCTAAAGAACCCTCATGAGAGCCAGTGTAGGGAACAAAAGACACTGGAGATACGGGGGCAAAAATACAGGCATGAGGAAGGGAGCGATCAGTGTCTATTCCTTTGACACAACTAGAAAGTTACATATAATAAGATTTAGATAAAAGTTACATGTAATAAGATTCACTCATTTTGACTGTACAGCTTAACAAATTTGGGTAATGTGTCTAGCCATGACATCTTGCAACCACTCAGTGAAAGCATTCACTAGTTTGAGCATGATAAATATCTAATTATGCTCCTTTGTAAATAATACACCCCTCCACCCAGACCCCAGGCAACCAGCATCTGTCCTCTGATATCTGTTGGCCTTTTCTAGAATGCCATACAAATGACACGATGGAATATGCAGTGCTTGGAATTTTTCCTCAATATAGTTTTTAAAAATCCATCCATATAGTGTACATTGTGATGGCCTACTCCTTTTTATTGCCAAGTAATATTTCCTACTATGGCTAGATGACCCTTTGGTTATTCAGAAGCTGACAGGCAATGGCTGGGTTGGGTCCGGTCTGTTATGAGCAATGCTGTTGCTAACATTTCCACAAAATTCTTTATGAATACATGCTCCATTTTGTTTTAAGACGTGTATTCCCACTTAAAAGTTCCAGTGTAGGAAGATCACTCCTCTGAATAGCTAGCCTAGAATAAATGAATATAATTACAGCTCGACTAGCTAAGACTTATATAACTTCTTTCTGGATTCAATGCTTGGTGTCTTTTCAAGTATTACAGATGTAAATTCAGAGCTATTTGGCTTGCTCTAAGTAATGCATCTAGTTGATTTCCCCATAAGAAGATGAATCAAATCTCTATGGTAACGTCACATGATTCCCTGTAGCCTTAAGAGCACTTGATTCTCTTTCAAAGTAATCTTTCCTACACTGTTAGCCATTTGCATGGGTTCGTTTGTTTGTTTGTGGTCCTGGGGATTGAACTAAGTCCAATGCATGCTAAGCAAGTGCTCCACCCCTCAACTACATGGAAGTCTACATGGAGAAATGACCAAGTATGTCCATCACCTGCTTTTCCCACTTTGGAAATAATGCTAGCTTCCAGTATCTACGTTTGGTTTTGTCTCTGCTTTTATGTCTTTGTCTAAAATAATACTTAGCTGTTGTAAGGTCCTGATGCACTCACCTCCTTGCCTTCTGGAAGTTTCACCATCTGGGTCTTACATGTAAGTAGTTTATGTATTTTGAGTCGAGTTTTGTAACTGGCAAGAAGAGGTAGAAGCCTGATTTTGTTCTTCTGCGTGCGCTATGTCTACTTCCCCTCGAGGCACTTTGAAGACTGTCCTCTCCCCAACATGCATTCTTAGCGCCTTGTCAAAACTCCGTGGGTTTACTTCTTGCCTCTCTTCTCTGTTCCATTGGCCTATGTGCCCGTTTATGTACCAATACTGTATGGTTCTGGTTACCTGTGGGACTGTGATAGGCAGCCTATTTTGGTTGAATGGGGCTTGCTCTGGTGACCCAATAGAGAAATCTACAAGAGACTGAAAGGCGAGCCATGTTCCCAGAATCAGGTGCCTGTCCATAATTCTGTGACTATCAATCATGCAGACAATGTCCCAAGCTTCTGGCATTCTGGCTAGACTCCAGCCCCACAGCTACCTGACTATAGCCAGGTATGCTCCAGCCCACTATAAGAGAGACTGCTTGGCCCCTCCTCGCTCTCTTTAGCTCTCTCCTCCCTTCACCACCTCTCCCCCCCCCCGGCTGAGTGCCACCTGGGCCCCCCCTATTCTGTTCTCAGCTTCTCCACCGTATCCAGCATGGGATGCCGAAGACTGAGAACCTGGTACCTGGGGCTGCCCCTTGTCCACTACCCGCCAAGTGGGGTCAGTGGCTTAACACAGCCAGACACCCACCCGGGGCCGCGTGGAAAGCGTGCACAGTCCTCCCATGTCTGCCTGCCCAGAGCACTGGAACCCTGGTGGGACTTGGATTCTCTCCCACTCCCCTCTTTCCCCCCACACACGACCCTGCAAACGGTAGCAGAGGATGGTTGTGCCATTCACGCAAGACAGAACCAGCTAAAGAAGATGCTATGCACCCAGAGACCTACATCAAAACTCCAAATTGCCCAAGACCATGCATGACCTAGTTAAAAAACTAGGCCTTTCAATATCTCTCTCTCTCTCTCTTTCTCTCTTTCTCTCTCTCTCTCTCTCTCTCTCTCTCTCTCTCTCTCTCTCTCTCTCTCTCTCTCTCTCTCTCTCTCTCTCTCTCTCTCTCTCTCTCTCTCTCTCTCTCCCCACAGTGTTCCTGGACAGCTTCTTCCCCCACACCCACAGCCCCTCAGTTACTCTAGCTTTTCATTGCATTTCGAAGATAGGAGGCATGGAGTGACTATGGATAATGGTAATGTACTACATATTTCAAAAGGCCAGAGGAGGGTCTGGGGAGATAGTCAGTAAAGTGATTCCCAGGCAAGCATGAGGATTTGAGTTCAGATCCTCAACACCAATGGAAAAGCCTAGTGCAGCACTATGTGCCTGTTGCCCATAACAGAACTGGGAAGAGTGGGAGCGGGGTGATGGATCCCTGGAGCTAAGTGGCCAAACAGAATATCTGAATCCATGAGCTTCAGGTTCAGCAAGAGGCCCTGTCTCCAATAATCATGATGATGATGGGTGAGCAAAGGAAGACACAAACACTGACCTCCAGCAGGAGCTGTCTATGGAAGAGACCAAGGAAAAGGAGGCTGAGCAGTGAGGAAGTAACCTTCCCCAGAGAGAGGCCTGACCTTCACTCCAGGATGGAACGGCTTGTCTAATTCAGAGCCTTTGGCTATTGACAACCTAAAAGATATGATTGGAGCCTTGGAGTCACATGATATCAGTTATGGTCTCCAAGGACATTGATGACTGAAAGTATCATCTTGCCTTCCAGGAGTAGCTAGAGATTACAAGCTTGACTTATCATCAAAGGTCTATTCTTTCCACTTGTGGTCATAGTAAAGAGGTCATCTGGCTAAGACTCTGAAAGAAGAGGGAGACTGGGACCTGCACATGGGGACCCTCCCACACTCCATCCTAAGCATCTCTCCCCTTGCCTGACTTTAATGGTGTCTTTTTTCTGTAACAAAGCATTTATAATGGGATAATACCTTCTTAAGACCTGTGAACAATTCTAGTGAATTGTTTGGCCTAGAGGGAGCTGTAAGAATCCAGGTGGCCTGAAGCAAAAATGACTGTAGAGCTCACCAAACATGCAGCTGAACCCGAAGTAAGGGTCTCCCTGAGAGAGCTGTTCCCGAACATGGTATATTTGGCTAGAGGCCCTATAAAGAGTCAGTTCTAGAGGACATGAACAATAGCTTGAAGTGAAGGGGCACCAGGCTGTAGATCAGCATTTCTCAACCTGTGGGTCACAAGCCCTTGGGGAAAGAGCAGGGGGTGAACCACCCTTTCGAAAGGGTCTCCTAAGACCATCAGGAAACACTACAATTAATAACAGTAGCAAAATTACAGTTATGAAGCAGCAAAACAAAATGATCTTGTGGTTAGGGATCACAGCATCATGAGGAATTGTATCAAAGGGCTGCATCATGGCGAAGGTTGAGCATTACTGCTATAGATAGCTAAGTTCCTGATCAACAGAACAAGATGAGCAGAGTATGCCTTCATCTCCTAACAGAGCAAGACAGAGGAGGCCAGGAGACTGGGTACAGGGCTGCATTTTGTCCAGACTTAGGAAGACGGAGGTTTTATCTAAAAAAGAAAGAAAGAAAGAAAGAAAGAAAGAAAGAAAGAAAGAAAGAAAGAAAGAAAGAAAGAAAAAGGTTTGAACGTCATTAAGAGTGAACATTTGCCAAGTCCT
The DNA here is from genome assembly GCA_902729485.2 of Mus minutoides. Taxonomy (NCBI): domain Eukaryota; kingdom Metazoa; phylum Chordata; class Mammalia; order Rodentia; family Muridae; genus Mus; species Mus minutoides. The sequence continues at coordinate 429,347 of LR749872.1, read as the reverse complement.
GTGAGTAGTCCCTATGCCTCAATCCAAGGACAGTGTTAAATGATGGCCAACATTACCATCCCCATTTTACAGATAAAAATAACTGAAGCACAGAGAGATTGATTAATCTGCCCCAAATCACCCAGCAGGAAAGTGGCAAAGCTGAAGTTTGAACCCAGCTGGAATCTGATGGCAGGGTCTAACTCATAACCATGCTACCACATGAGCTCAATCACGTGTGGCAGGGAGAGCAACAGGATTCACTGGCCATCTGGATTTAAGCAAGAAAAAGCCAGAAGGAGTGGGGGACAACTGGAAGGTTCTGGGTGTCAGTAAACTGAAAGGTACAGATGTCACACAAGCCCAGTTCTGTGGACTCAAGAGTTCAGGGTCACAGGCCCAAATCTATCATTCCTAGTCCTCAGACCACACTTCAGTTAAATAAATCTCTAAACTTCCTGAAAGCCCCCAAGAAACAACAGAATTGGCAGTCAGTTGCTGCTATGGTCAGAGTTTCCTAAGTGGAGATCCACTGGTGAACTGCCCATGCTTCTGTGAGCGAGCTGGGTGGAAGTGGGCTCACACCCACAAGGGCAAGAGCTGTAGCAGAGATGGTGAGGAGAAGAAACGAGGCAGTGGGAAGGAGAAGGAAATGGTGAATGTAATCAAATACATTCTGAACGTGCGTGAAAATGTTATAATATGACAATGTTACATTGAATATGTGTAATTAATATATAAAAATTTAAAACTTCATCAGATACACACACACACACACACATGACACAGCAGCAGAAGTCTGAGCAGCCAGAAGCATGCATGAGCTTGTGAGTGTGAAGCTGTGGAGCTGAGCTCGGCGTTTTCTCCTTGGGTGACATGAGCAAGTAACTGAGCCTTGGCAGTCTTGCCTTGGAAAGAGGGGTTATGATATTATCTAGGTCACTGGAATGTTGAAAGACCACTTACTTAAGCAACCATCTGTGCAAATGCTCAACCCCCTATCCAGCTCTAGAACATGTGGGTCACACCCCGGATGGGGGGGTCTAAAAACCCTTTCACAGGGGTCACCCTAAGACAGTCAGAAAACACAGATATTAACATTATAAATCATAACAGTAGCAAAAGCACAGGTATGTAGTAGCAACAAAAACATTTTAGGGTCAGGTCACCACAACATGAGGAACTGCATCAAAGGGTAGCAAGACAAGGAAGGTTGAGAACCACGGCTCTAAAATTAAGCTCTGCTTGTTCTTTCCAGCTTCTGGCTATTATAAGGCTTCGATGAACATAGTGGAGCATGTGTTCTTATTACCAGCTGGAATATCTTCTGGGTATATGCCCAGGAGAGGTATTGCTAGATCTTCTGGAAGTACAATGTCCAATTTTCTGAGGAACCACCTGACTGATTTCCAGAGTGGTTGTACAAGCTTGCAACCCACCAGCAATGGAGGAGTGTTCCTCTTTCTCCACATCCTCGCCAGCATCTGCTGTCACCTGAATTTTTGATCTTAGCCATTCTGACTAGAGTGAGGTGGAATCTCAAGGTTGTTTATATTTGCATTTCCCTGATGATTAAGGATGTTGAACATTTTTTCAGGTGCTTCTCAGCCTTTCGGTATTCCTCACTTGAGAATTCTTTGTTTAGCTCTGTACCCCATTTTTAATGGGACTATTTGAATTTTTGGAGTCCAGCTTCTTGAGCTCTTTGTATATATTGGATATTAGTCCCTATCAGATTTAGGATTGGTAAAAATCCTTTCCCAATCTGTTGGTGGCCATTTTGTCTTATTGACAGTGTCTTTTGCCTTACACAAGCTTTGCAATTTTATAAGGTCCCATTTGTCAGTTCTTGATCTTACACCACAAGCCATTGCTGTTCTGTTCAGGAATTTTTCCCAAGTGCCCATATCTTCAAGGCTTTTCCCCACTTTCTGCTCTATAAATTTTAGTGACTCTGGTTTTATGTGGAGGTCTGTGATCCACTTAGACTTGAGCATTGTACAAGGAGGTAAGAATGGGTCAATTCAAATTCTTCTACATGATAACCGACAGTTGTGCCAGCACCACTTGTTGAAAATGATGTCTTTTTCCACTGGATGGTTTTAGCTCCCTTGTCAAAGATCAAGTGACCATAGGTGTGTGGATACATTTCTGGGTCTTCAATTCTATTCCATTGATCTACCTGTCTGTTGCTGCACCAGTACCATGCAGTTTTTTTTTTTTTTATCACAATTTCTCTGTAGTACAGCTTGAGGTCAGGCATGGTGATTCTACCAGAGGTTCTTTTATTGTTGAGAATAGTTTTTTGCTATCCTAGGTTTTTTTATTATTCCAGATGAATTTTCAAATTACCCATTCTAACTCAGTGAAGAATTGAGTTGGAATTTTGATGGGGATTGCATTCAATCTGTAGATTGATTTCAGAAGGATAGCCATTTTGACTATATTAATCCTGCCAATCCATGAGCATGGGAGATCTTTCCATCTTCTGAGATCTTCTTCAATTTCTTTCTTCAGAGACTTGAAGTTCTTATCATACAGATCTTTCACTTCCTTAGTTAGGGTGACACCAAGGTATTTTATAATATTTGTGACTATTGTAAAGGGTGATGTTTCCCTAATTTCTTTCTCAGCCCATTTATCCTTTGTGTAGACAAAGGCCATTGATTTGTTTGGGGCTGTTTAGATTGGTAATCTGATCCTGATTTAACTTTGGTACCTGATTTCTGTCTTGGAAGTTGTCCATTTCATCTAGGTTTTCCAGTTTTCTTTACTATAGCCTTTTGTAGTAGGGTCTGATCATGTTTTGGATTTCCTCAGGTTCTGTTGTTATATCTTCTTTTTCATTTCTGATTTTGTTAATTAGGATACCATCCCTGTGCCCTCTAGTTAGTCTGGCTAAGGGTTTATCTATCTTGTTGATTTTCTCAAAGAACCAGCTCCTGGTTTGGTTGATTCTTTGAATAGTTCTTTTTGTTTCCACTTGGTTGATTTCAGCCCTGAGTTTGATTATTTCCTGCCATCTGCTCCTCTTGGGTGAATTTCCTTCCTTTAGTTCTGGAGCTTTTAGGTGTGCTGTCAGACTGCTAGTGTATGCTCACTCTAGTTCTTTTTGGAGGCACTTAGGGCTATGAGTTTTCCTCTTAGGACTGCCTTCGTTGTGTCCCATAAGTTTGGGTATGTTGTGGCTTCATTTTCATTAAACTCTAGAAAGTCTTTAATTTCTTTCTTTATTTCTTCCTTGACCAAGGTATCATTGAGTAGAGTGTTGTTTAGTTTTCACTTGAATGCTGGCTTTCTATTATTTATGCTGTTATTGAAGATCAGCCTTCGTCCATGGTGATCTGATAGGATGCATGGGATAATTTCAACATTTTTGTATCTGTTGAGGCCTATTTTGTGACTGATTATATGGTCAATTTTGGAGGAAGTACCATGTGGTACTGAGAAGAAGGTATATCCTTTTGTTTTAGGATAAAATGTTCTGTAGATATCTATTAAATCCATTTGTTTCATAACTTCTGTTAGTGTCCATGTGTCTCTGTTTAGTTTCTGTTTCCAGGATCTGTCCATTGGTGAGAATGGGGTGTTGAAGTCTCCCACTATTATTGTGTAAGGTGCAATGTGTGCTTTGAGCTTTACTAAAGTTTCTTTAATGAATGTGGCTGCTCTTGCATTTGGATTATAGGTATTCAGAATTGAGAGTTCATCTTGGAAGATTTTACCTTTGAGGAGTATGAAGTGGCCCTCCTTGTCTTTTTTGATAACTTTGGGTTGAAAGTCAATTTTATTTGATATTAGAATGGCTACTCCAGCTTGCTTCTTTGGACAATTTGCTTGGAAAATTGTTTCCCAGCCTTTTACTCTAAGGTAGTGTCTGTCCTTTTCCCTGAGGTGGGTTTCCTGTAACCAGCAAAATGTTGGGTCCAGTTTGTGAAGCCAGTCTATTAGTCTATGTCTTTTTATTGGGGAATTGAGTCCATTGATGTTAAGAGAATTTAAAGAAAAGTAATTGTTGCTTCCTGTTATTTTTGTTGTTAAAGTTGGGATTCTGTTCTTGCGTCTATCTTCTTTTAGGTTTGTTGAAGGATTCCTTTTTTTTGTTTTTCTAGGGTGTAGTTTCTGTCCTTGTGTTGGTGTTTTCCATTATTATCTTTTGAAGGGCTGGATTCATGGAAAGATATTGTGTGAATTTGGTTTTGTCATGGAATACTTTGGTTTCTCCATCTATGGTAATTGAGAGTTTTGCTGGGTATAACAGCCTAGGCTGGCATTTGTGTTCTGTTAGGGTCTGTATAACATCTGTCCAGGATCTTCTGGCTTTCATAATCTCTGGTGAGAAGTCTGGTGTAATTCTAATAGTCCTGCCTTATATGTTACTTGACCTTTTTCCCTTACTGCTTTTAATATTCTGTCTTTATTTAGTGCATTTGTTGTTCTGATTATTATGTGTCTGGAGGAATTTCTTTTCTGGTCCAGTCTATTTGGAGTTCTGTAGGCTTCTTGTATGTTCATGGGCATCTCTTGCTTTAGGTTTGGGAAGTTTTCTTCTATAATTTTGTTGAAGATATTTTCTGGCCCTTTAATTTGAAAATCTTCAGTCTCATCTATTCCTATTATCCTTAGGTTTGGTCTTCTCATTGTGTCCTGGATTTCCTAGATGTTTTGAGTTAGGATCTTTTACATTTTCCATTTTCTTTGATTGTTGTGCCCATGTTCTCTATAGAATCTTCTGCACCTGAGATTCTCTCTTCCATCTCTTGTATTTTGTTGCTGATGCTCACATCTATGGTTCCTGATTTCTTTCCTAGGGTTTCTATCTCCAGAGTTGTCTCACTTTGGGTTTTCTTTATTGTTTCTACTTCCCTTTATAGGTCGTGGATGGTTTTGTTCAATTCCATTACCTGTTTGGTTGTGTTTTCCCGTAATTCTTTAAGGGATTTTTGTGTTTCCTCTTTAAGGACTTCTACCTGTTTAGAAGTTTTTCCTGTGATTCTTTAAGGACTTCTATCTGTTTAGCAGTGTTCTCCTGTATTTCTTTAAGTGAGTTATTAATGCCCTTCTTAAGGTCCTCTACCAGTATCATGAGATATGATTTTGAATCTGAATCTTGCTTTTTGGGTTTGTTGGGGTAACCCGGACTGGCTGAGATGGGAGTGCTGGGTTCTGGTGATAGTGAGCAGTCTTGGTTTCTGTTGGTAAGATTCTTACATTTGCCTTTTGCCATTTGGTAATCTCTGGTGTTAGTTGTTATAGTTGTCTCTGGCTGGAGCCTGTTCTTCCTGTGATTCTGTTAGCCTCTGTCAGCTGTCCTGGGAGTCCAGCTCTCTTCTGAGTCTCAGTGGTCAGAGTACTTTCTTCAGGCAAGCGCTCCTCTTGCAGGGAAGGTGCACAGAAGTCTGGCATTCAGACCTGCCTCCTGGATGAAGATGAAGGCCTGAAACATGGCCTGTCCCAGAAGATGTGTTGCCTCTGCAGACTGCGGGCTCACTTGCACAGACTGGTCTCCAAGGGACCCAAGACACAAGATGGTTTCCTCACCTGCTCTGAAGGTCAGAGTCCTCCCACGTGGTCACCTCTCCTCTGGTGGGGAAGGTGCCCAGATGTCTGGAGCCTGAAACGGGGGTCTGTCCCAGAAGCTGTGTCACTTCTGCCTATTCCAGAAACTGTGTCACTTCTGCAGTCTGCTCGATTACCCTCCGTAGTCTTGAGCTGATCTTGAGACTGGTGTCTTAACTACCCTTGCTACAGGCGTGTCCATGTGTGTGTGTCACTGGGTGAGACCATTGTTATCTAGAGGTGATGCAGAAATAAACTCAACAGTTCACACTAGCATACAGCTGGACTGTGTTGCAATGATCAAATCGACCCCGAAAAGGGTGGGGGCCCAGCATCACCTCAGACATGGATTAGAACACAAGCTGATCCCCACCATCGTAAAGCAAGAGCCTCGGTGACAATCTAGTCTCGAGTGCTTAAGTATTTAATCTACGTTTTACCATCTCCAAGCAAAACCTACTTCAAATTTAGCCAAAGGATTATTGCAGCTCCCCCTTTCTAGTCCCCTAGCAGTGGCCATCAGAGACAGCTTCACGGCCCTCACACACAGCTCTGCACATTCAGCCTGCCCTTGAAGAGGACAAAAAAAAAAAAAAAAAAACTCTTAAATCTAAGGATTACTGAAGATCAGAAGCCCTGCTCAGTATGTGTTTAGTGTGGTCCTTATTCATTAACTGTGAGATCTGTTCACAGTTATCTTATGCTGGGAGAACATTTGGATCTAAACATCTGTTCGATGGCTCTGAATTAGAGGCACAGGGAAGGAAGCCCAAAGAGAGATGAAGGCTGCCAGGGAAACAGTTTAACTGTACCTACATATGTGACAAAGACCTGCATTTCCCCATGCAGTATTTTCCAGGGAAACACAAAGTGTATGTGAGCACACAGGTTCAGTATTGGGTTCTCCATGCAGCGTATTTTGCTAATAAATAGAAAGAAAGAAATCCTATGAGTTACAGAGATGCATGTGATAACCTGTATTAACAGCCGGTTTGGCAATGAAGATGAAGTGGGAGAGACGTCTCTCCTTAGGTGCACTTGCTGGCCTCAATGTCTCTATTTATTACTGCGGGAAGATCAGTCTGCCATGCTCAGCCTCACAAGCTCCAGCGCTTAGGCTGACACAGTGCCTGCCACATATGGAGCTTTCTATGTATGCATATGCGTTGGAAAGCGAAACTGTATTTTCTAAATCTCTCTTCAGTTGTTCCGAAGGCCAAAAAAGCATCTCAACATTCCTTCTCAATTTACACAACTTAACAACTGAGGAGGTGGCAGGGAGATGGCTCGGTTGGGAAAGGCTTGCTCGCCGCACTCAAGCTTGAGGACCTGAGTGTGACCCAAGGCACACACCAGTAGTGCCAGAATTTAAGAAGGCAATGACAGAGGGTCACTTTTCTAGCTGAACTGGTAAGCTCTGGGTTCAGTGGGAGAACCCATTTCAAGCAATAAGGTGGAAGCAACACCACAGCTTGCCTATCAAGACCAGAATAGTGACAACACAAGCAGACATGGTGACATGAAAGGAGGAAAAAGAGGCCAGAAGATTGAGAAGGAGTATGTCGTTAAGAGGGGAGGGGTAAGACTAGAAAGAAAGCGACAGCACAGGAAGGCTGGAGGGAGGCAAAGGAAGAAGAAAATGATGTAATCACTTATTAACTAAAATGTCTAAAAATAGTGAAGTGAAAGGCAGGAAGATATCTTTTCAGCCAGGTTTAAATAGCAAGTGCTAGGCCAACCAAGGCTACATAATGAGACAGTGTCTCAAAAAATAATAATAACAATATGAAGAGAGGATAAGGAAGATACCCAGTGTCAACTTGTACACATAGAAACACATTCACACACACACACACACACACACACACACACACACACACACACACACCACACACACACGGGAGAGAGAGAGAGAGAGAGAGAGAGAGAGAGAGAGAGCGCTAAGTTGTAGAACTTAGGATCAGTATTGAGATAATCATCTTATGTAACTATTATTCCATATTTGATACTTTCCTTTTCAAGAGTCAGCACTTCCTTTCCTCACTGGCTGTGCAGAAAGAGAAAATAACATGGATGAACAGGGGCATTCCAATTGTACCACTAGCTCACGGTATTTCTATGAATTAGTGAGAATATTAAAGGTCAAGATCTAAGTACCTAAGTGCCTGACTGTGAAACTAGAATAGGCTCTTGTTTAGCTTACTCGTAGCATGCTTGTAAACCCAGCTAGGAGTAGAGCTGGAGCAAGAGACCACCTTGGGAAATATATCCAGAAGAAATGGAAGGGGTGAGCAAGGGCAAGAATGAAGAGACAGTCTGCAGAGATTTGTATGAGAATGTCCCCCACAGGCTCAGATGTTGATGCCCAGTTAGTGGCACTGTTTGGGTAGGTTTAGGAGGTGTGACCTTGCTGGAGGAGGTGTGTCCATGGGAGCAGGCTTTGGTGGTTCAAAGCCAATTCCCAGGGCTCTTTCTCTCTGCTCCTTTTTCTATGGTCAAGATGTGAACCTTCAGCTTCCTCCTGTCCCTGCTGCTATGCTGTTTCTCCACCATCACAGACAAGGGCCCTCTGGAACTGTAAGACCAAATATAGCTTTTCTTCTATAAATTGCTTTGGTCATTGTTGATAAGGTACTTCTCCACTGCCAGAGAAATGAGTCAATTCAAGCCAGATTAGATTATATTAAAGGCATGTTTATTGGGAAGCTGCTCTCAAGTGGGCAAGCTCATTGGGAGGAAGGGAGGGAGTATGGAAGGGAGAGATGAGAGGGAGGAGAATGAGAAAGAGGAGAAAGGAGGAGTCAGAGGAGGAAGAGGAGGAGGAGGAGGAGGAGGAGGGCTACCAAAATGTCTAGATTATATAGGGAAGAGCCTAGGAGGAAAGGCAACCCAGCCCCAGGTCTGGAAAGTTCAAGGCTGGGGACAGGGTATGCCAGGTAAAGACTGAGGGAAGTTGGGAAAACATGGAAGCCAGGTCTGCTTTGGTATGTAAAATATGCACCTAAGTCCTTTGCCTCCAGGTCTGAAACCAAACAATTACATTTGTCTTAATTAGGGTTTCCATGCTGTGATGAAACACCATGACCAAAAGCAAGTTGGGAGGAAAGAGTTTATTTGGCTTGCATTCTACATCATAATCCATCATGGAAGGAAGTCAGGACAAGAACTCAAACAAGGCAGGAACCTGTCATGAAAGGGGTGCTGCTTACTGGTTTGCTCATCACAGCTTGCTCGGCCTGCTTCCTTACAGAACCCACGACTACCAGGCCATCATCCATGTGGTGATGGCACCACCCACAATTAGCTGGCCCCAACCCCATCAATCACTAATTTTAAAAAGTACCCTATAGCCAGATCTTACTTGGGACTTTCTCAATTGAGGTCCTCGCCTTTCAGATGACTCTAGCTTATGTCAAGTTGACATAAAACTAGCTAGCCCAGTGTTTTATCTCATTGTTAGAAAAGTAAGTACTGGATAATGTGCTGAACCAGTGGACAGTGTTTTATCTTGGTTTTTAGAATAGTGACTACTACATACTGTTAAAGTTAAACTAGTAGATATTCTTTAGGCACCAAAGCTGAGAAAGCCCATTAGTGTATCAGAGAGCTGCTAACTTGCTTTTTTAGAAGTTTAGAAATTAAAACAATTAGAGTTTTTATATTAATGATTAGCTGCCATTAACTCCCAATCTTATTCTCCCTAGAATGAGGCATTTTACACAGGTGAGGAGTTGTGAACTCCCTGTGGTCACTCTCTATAGTATAGTTTACTAGACTTCATAAGGATCTGTAGTTTGAACAAAGGTGGTACAGACCTGTTCAGAGGTTCCCCCCACCCCACCCCCATTCTGTGCTGGGCCCTGGAGAGCTGAGTTGAAGCTCACAATGTCACTGGGAAAGAAATGAGGTAGAAAAAAAGTTAAACCAGGCAAAACAATTAGCAAGACCTAATTAAGCGATGGAGCCTCCTTGTTCAGCACTTATATTTTTACACTCCCCAAAATCTTAACCCAGGGATGCCAGACAATGACAGACTAGTTAACTGTTTTTAGAAATTATTCTCAGTTGTTTAAGGTTTAGTTGGATTTTGTTTTGGTTGTTCTGGTCCGGGTTGTTTGGGTTTGGGGGTTGTCTGGAAAGGACAGACTCTGGTGTTGTTTTTGTTTGTGACTTAGCACCGTTTTAGATTCTGTTGATATAGTGGAAGCTAGAACTGCTTGTTTAAGGGAAACTCCAACTCCTAACATCTGGACTCTCACTGTTTCTGTCCATCAAATGAGTTTACATAACAGGAGATTTACACAGTGGGAGGCAGCTGTGCAAAGCTCCTTTTGCAAGGTGTACACATAGCAGGTTAATTTGCTTACCTGGTTCCCTGAGTCTTGTGAAAAGAACGCTTTCCTTTCTTCAGCTGAAGCACACCTCTCCCACACCCACCGTGAGGAGGATCGTGCCTCTTCCACTGCCACCCTGGGGAGATCTTCACCTTGGCATGGCATGACTCTGACCCTATGTTTGAACTCTGAGCCTCAGTTTCTCCATCTTTACATCAAGGAAGAACTCTGGATCCCCAGCTAGGGACCACCTAGCTGGGGTGGTCAAATCCCTATTGTTGTAACCTTACAGTTTCAAACTTCAATTTATAGAGTTTTCTCTGAACTTTGAAAGCTTGCCCACAGGCAAGGCACCCTTGATTCTACCATGTGAGTTATTATGTCAATACAGATGGAGTCCTTGCCTCTTTTATTAGGGAAGGGTATACATGGTCTTTTTGCTTCTGATTTTAAAACACATTTCCCTAAAATGAAGCACACATTAAAAAAAAATGTCCTGCTATTTTTTGCCAAACCGAATGTCTTTTAATGCTAAGGAGTTGATTTAGGTTTTTAAAACAAACATGAAAGAACAGGAGGTTTACATTTGGTTTGCTATTTTATCAAAGCTGCCAAGTCCATCAAGGGCCAGCGATCTCTAGATCCTTCCACCTTACACAACTTCAATGCAAATCTTTAAATCTCCTTCTAGTAAAATTTAGACACACACACACTACATTCCTAGACCTTGATGACCTAAAACAAGTTAATTCATTCTCCTGTTCCTTCCTTTCCTTTTTTGACACTTGAAGTAAGCCAATCTTGAAATCTGATGACATCAGACTTCAGACAGTGGAGAAAAGACACAGTCACTACCTAGGCTAGAATAAAAACCAAGTGATCTCCCTGCCCCAGTGTGCTGGCTAACCCAGTTTGGGTATTGGCACAGTCTTTCTTCAAAAAGAAATTACCTTGCCAAGCCATTTTCACTTTGTGTGTTTCTTTGTGGGACACTGAGCCTATATGCCTTGCTTCTACCAGGGTAGAGGGACTTAACTCACATGACATAACTAACAGTCACCTGAGAGGTAAACTCGAAACCTGCATATTCTCCTGCTCTTTACCCTCCATTGAAGAGTTATTCACAGACTGTAACTGCTCCATCTCTCTACCTTTGGATTTTAAATTCTAACTCCACTCAGCCTGGAAAAGATGGACACATTTTTGTAACTCGGGGCTTAGCAAGGCTGCCCTTGTCTCAAATCTTCAGCAAGGAGAGCCGCTAGTTATGCCCAAGGAAAAAGAGATCACGGTGCCCACCCCTCAGGATGTCACCACTGGCACATCCTGCTTTTCTGGCCTCTATACGCAGTGAGTTATTGTTTGTGGGCCATTAGGGATTTGTAGCAAGCATGTGTTTCCCTGACCCTGTTCTCCTGGGGCTGCTGTTGAGATGAGATCAGGAGTGGAAAGACTAAGGGAGCTAATTGGAAGGACACATGCTCTGCGGACCCCACAGGTGCCAGCTTTCCTGACCCAGCACTTTGGTGGGTAAGATTGATGAGCCTTCTAACTTGAGATACTTATGGGAACCTGGACCTCTCCAGGTGAATTAAGCAGACCCAGTTCTTACCCTGCAGGGATTTGCAATTCAGCTGGTGTGAGCAGTAGTGGGGCGGTTAGTGCCGAGCTCCTGGGCTCCACATTGGAGGGCGGGGTCTTAGGAGCCTCTTGTTCCCGAAAAGTGACCATTAATTTCCTTCACAGGTGGTACATGGACAGTTTTGCATGTCCCCCTCTGCTCTTGCAGACTAAGAATCTATTTGAGTCTCTAGGCTCTTGGAGGAAGCAAATCAACTAAGATCGTCATTCTGTCTACAGGGTAGAAACTATCAGAGTGATTCACTGGGCACAGTTAGTGTTCCTTTTGCTTGCAGGATGCTTGGGACTCCCCTGGGGGGATAAAAGGATGAATATTTATTGGAGTCTAATAATAGTGGGAAAATCAGATTTTGTAATTTTTTTTGTAAAAGAAATTGGGTGATATTTTTATAGTTCTCTCAGGAATTTTATCTCAATAGCTACTTTTTCTATACATAGTCATAATCTACCCTACTAGTATGCTAAATACTTATGAATGCAGCATGATCTGCTATATCGCTACTTTTTCTATGCATTGTTAGTTGAGAAATAAAGAAATGCAGTCAGACATCCAGCAATATTTCTGGAATACCTACCATGACCTAGGCACCAAGCTAGGCACTGGAGGACACAAGTGAAATTTAGTTTCCCCAAGCAGAATGGCAGAGTACTTCCAGATGAGCATGTGTGTGTTGAATCACTCCTGTGTTTGCACTAGTCAAACAAAAAAGCTAAGATTGCTATGGTCCAAAAAAGACAAAGGGACACAGGAAGTATTGACATGTTTCTGCCCTAGAGGCAACACCTCCACCTTATATAGACTAGGGAAACTGTTCATTCCATCAAAACAGAAGAAGCATAGCTCTGCCATGTTCCAGAGCAACGCTACATGTCATTCTGCCGTGTTAAAGGATGGGCATCTGGGGGTGCCCTCTCAGGATTCTTAGCTTCATTAATAAAAAATTTAAAAACAGAATCAGAAAAAAGCTCAAGGGCCATTTTACTGAAGTTTCAAAGAAAACCCACTGGGCAGGCAGGCAGCTTATATATATCAGCTACCTGGAGTTGGAAGAAAAGAGGAAAAGAGAAAACCATGCCTTGTGAGTTAGGTGTGGAGGGAGGAGCAGCAACATGGAGAAGAAGACATAGTGTCAAATGGAAGAGTGAATGAAGGGGCTGGAAAGATGGCTCCGGGATTGAGTGCATACTGTTCTATCTCCCAGAAGAATTGTCAGGAGGCTCATAACTGCCTGTAACCTCAGCTCTAGGGGATCCAGTGCCTTCTTCTGGCCTCCAAGGACACCTGCACTCACATGTATGTGCCCACCACACACACACACACACACACACACACACACACACACACACACACACACACAGAGGAGTGGGGGAAGGGGAGGGAGAGAAGGGAGGAAAGGAGAGAGACAGACTGACAGAGACAGAGTCAGAGAGACAGAGAAAGCACACTGGGGCTCTGGCCATCATCCAAAAGAAAGAAAAGGAAATGTTGCACCTTTCTGAGTTAGAATTCAGAAAAGTAAGTCAACCTAAGAAACCTCACAGCAGCTCCATAGCAACCGTATAGACAACAGAGGTTCTGGGAAGGGAAAATATATCACCTCATTAAGGGATAATTATCCTACCCACCTCTTTAGTATGATGTTAGGTAAATCTGCTTTCCTAAGGAGTGGTCTCTTAACCAGAGGATCACAGGCCCAACTTGATTAACTCTTACATTGTTACCCAAAATCAGAGGTAAATTCCATTCTCTTGACCAGAAGGAAATAATTGTCCTAGGGGGCCTGAACAAAACCATAATCAAAGCTGTGTGACACTGGGACACACACAAGCTCCAAATGTCTATGAAACTGAGCCACTTGAATTGTCTTGGTCACTTATTCTTGACCTGCTTTTAAGAATGTGAGTGAAAGCATGGTCTTTTTCCTGCCTCAGAGAATGCAAGCATTCCTCCTGCCTTACAGATGATTTCAAGAATGCATCATGGACCACATGAAATTCATGGTCTCTTAGATAATCAGACAAAAGAGCTAGAAATGACTTTCAAAGTAAACATCATTACTTAAGAGTAAAAGGGCTTTTAAGGAAGGTTAACAAAGAAGAACCATTGAAGGCAACCAGTATTGTCAGAAGTCAGGAGGCTTATGAGGGCTGCCCTTCCAGGACCGCTCTCCAGTCAGTCACCACTGGCTGATAAAATAGCAAATCAGATGCAGCAAGCTGTCTCCTCCTAACAAAAGCAAGGCACCATGCCTAGGGAATGGATCACCAAGCGTGAGCCTGGCTAGCCTGACAAGTTCCTGGATCAATCCCCAGCAATGAAGGGAAATCTTGTATCCATTATCAATATGTTGACACCAACTTTGTCAGGGTTATTTTTCCTGAGCTTGAAGAGATCGAGTTATACAACATCAAAAAAAAATAAAATAAAATAAAATCTAAAACTCAGAATGATAACACTCCAAAGTTACTGAGATGTCCCTTTGAAAGGTATAGGAAGATTGCATATATTTGTGAAATTAATGCATATGTAATAATGATGTATATAAAGCCAAACCAGAGGCTGAAGACAAAGCACACTATATTATACCCAGACCGACAAGACAGTGACAATGTAGGGCCACCCATTACTTCTTCCCTGCTAGCTCATTCCCTTAGCTATTATATCTCCTAAATTTAATAAAGAGCCAGTAATCCCCCCAATAAGTCTTAATTAACAGTCTTATTTTTCCATTCTCATTCAAGAAAAACTTCTTGAAATGTTTGTCCAAGCTTGCTCTCTCCACTTCCTCTTCCTACTGTCCCATGGCCACTCATAAGCCAAGTGTTTCTTTCAAGCATACCCAAACTCTCTTGTTGACCAGGAATCTCTAAATTGCTACTTCAAAAGATTGACTTAAGAATTGCCTATAGGGCATTTAGGTTAGTGGTAGAGTGTTTGCCTAGTCATGTGCAAGGTCCAGGTTTTAATATCTCATATCAAAGAAAGAAGGAAAGAAAGAAAGAAAGAAAGAAAGAAAGAAAGAAAGAAAGAAAGAAAGAAAAAGGAAGGAAGGAAGAAAGAAAGAAAGAAAGAAAGAAAGAAAGAAAGAAAGAAAGAAAGAAAGAAAGAGCTAGTCTGACTTGAAAAGTTGTAGTACTTAATTGCTGCCCTTTGCCTCCTCATTTGGCTTCTTAGAACTCTCCTAACTTTTATTCCACCTATTTTTTTAAGACCATACACCAACCTGGGTTCTCTCTCTCTCTCTCTCTCTCTCTCTCTCTCTCTCTCACACACACACACACACACACACACACACACACACACACACACACCCTACTGAGGGACTACAGAGCTTACTTTGCAGCTCCTGTCCCTCTTCACCCATATTCACTGTCCTGGGGAACTCATGAGGTCCAACAATTCAAATCTATAACCTGTATACTAATGGATCTCAGACCTCATGCACTCAGCAATGTCCTTGAACTTCAGATTCCTTTACCTAACTGCCTAATTGACATGTTCACTTGGACAGCTAACACTAGGGTGGTCAGAAAGCAGAGTACCATGCCCCACCCCACAGCCCTGCCTGGCTCCCAAGAGGTCAGCTGGAACCCAACACACACTAAGTGCCTTCATAAAGAAATTGGAGAGTTCTCATACTAGCACACCTTAAAGCTCTAGAAAAAAAAAAGCAAACACACCCAAGAGGAGTAGACCACAGGAAATAGTCAAACTCCAGTCTAAAATCAACCAATTAGAAACAAAAAGCAAAATATAAAGAATCAACAAAACCAAGAGCCGATTCTTTGCAAAAATCAACAAGATAGGCAAACCCTTAGCTAAACTAAAGAAAAGGCACAGATACAGAATCCAAATTAAGAAAGTCAGAAATGAAAAGGGAAATATAACAATAGAAACTGAGGAAATCCAAAAAATTAGATTTTACTTCAAAAGACTGTACTCAACACAAAACTGGAAAATCTAAACAAAATGGATTAATTTCTAGACAGATACCGCATACCAAAATTAAGTCACGATCAGGTAAACTACCTAACAGTCCCATAACACCTAAGGAAATAGAAGCAGTCATTAAAAGTCTTCCAACCGGAAAAAAGCCCAGGGCCAGATGGTTTAGTTCAGAATTCTACCAGACATTCAAAGATGAGCTAATACCAATACTCCTCAAACTATTCCACAAAATAGAAACAAAAGAAACACTAATTCATTATATGATGTCACAGTTATCCTGATACTTAAACCACACACAAAAAAAGGAGGACTTAAGATCAATTTCACTTATGAACATCAACACAAAAATACTCAATAAAATTCTCAAAAACTGACTGCAAGAACACATCAAAAACATCATTCACCATGATCAAGAAGGCTTCATCCCAGGGATGCAGGGATGGTTCAGTATATCATCTCATTACATGCTGAAAAAGCCTTTGACAAAATCTAACACCCCTTCATGTTAAAAATCATGGAGGGATCATGGATACAAGGCACATACCTAAACATGATAAAAGCAAGATAATAAAAACAAAATACAGTAAGCCAATAGCCAACATCAAATTTAATGGAGAGAAACTTAAATCAATTCCACTAAAGTCAGGGACAAGTCAAGGCTGCCCATTCTCTCCCTATCTATTCAATATAGTTCTTGAAGTTCTAGATAGAGCAATAAGACAGCAAAAGAAGATTAAGGGACTAAAAATTGGAAAGGAAGAAGTCAAGATATCACTATTCGTATAATGGTATACATAAGCAATCCCCAAAATTCTACCAAAGAACTCCTACAGCTGATAAACAACTTCAGTGAAGTGGCTAGATAGAATTAACTTAAATCAGTAGCCCTCCTTCATACAAATAATAAATGGGCAGAAAAAGAAATTAGGAAAACAACGTCCTTCACAATAGTCACAAATAATTTAAAATATCATGGGTAACTCTAACCAAAAAAGTAAAAGATCTATATGACAAGAACTTTTAGTATCTCAAGAAATAAATAGAAGAAGATCTCAGAAGATAGAACAATCTCCCATGCTCCTGGGCTGGTAGAATTAACATAGTACAAATGACCATATTACCAAAAGCAATCTACAGATTTAATGCAATCCCCATCAAAATTCCAACACATTTTTTTTTGCCAACCTTGAAAGGGCAATTCTCAACTTTCACCAAAACTTTCTTAGTAAAGAACAACTTTATTCTTACAATGGCTCAGGTCAAAAAATCTACGGTGCATCTTAGAAAGAATCTACAAGACATCTTAGACTCTTTTCTTTCATCTGCATCTCACATCTAAGAGCCAATCCTGTATCAAATCCTGTAATTTCTGACTCTAAAACAAATCTAACTAGCAGATCAGATCAATCAATCAGTCTTGGGAAGCCTGTCGGGTAGAAAAGCCACTGTGGTTGATGACACTTGAAAATTGTAAAGGGAGTGGATGATGTGACTTTGTGTCAGAAAAATGATAAACTGTGCATACTACTTTTACAAATAATTTTAAAACAACAACAACAACAAAACATGCATTACCTGCTGAAGAAAAGAATACTTTCAAAATAAAGTATTTTATCCAATCACCTCTGGTGTGTCTGGAAATTATTTGCAATCGCTGTTCAGTTTGGGGTGGGTTAACGGACTAAGTGTATAGCAGCCAAAGTAAGAGAACTAACTTCTTAGTCTAAACATCATCACATCAGGTGATTACAATACCCAGCAGAAGTAGGTTGGAGAAACCTTGCTGAAACCCGAAACTGTGCAATTGAAGTTGACTGATAGCACAAGCACAGAGCTTTCTCTCCATGGATGGGCATCAGCCTTAAGAGCCCCACTGTAGGCATTTCTAGGCCATGGATAAACAGTAGTAACCACTCTCCCTGCAAATGTTTCCCTTCCAGCTGTTCTCCGAGGTGTGATGTGGCTTTTGTTGTATTTCTTGATTTTTGTTTTTGTTTTAAATATCTTTAGCTGTTTGCTGTTCTCCTTTGTCTCTGTTAGGGAACCAGGAGGCCAGCCTGACCCAAGAAAGAAAACTTTGAAGGACACTTGAGAAGCACGTGCTTGAGTCTGAGACAAGGGAGCTCTCCTCATTCCCAGTCTACTCTCAACAGGTGCAAACAGCACGTGACAGTTTGCCAGAATCATTTATGTGACAACTTCTCACTAATTCATTCCTTAATTCCTACTTGAAAACTCTATCACCTTCACATAGACTTGGGTAATGTGTGTGTGTGTCTGTCTGTCTGTCTGTCTGTGTATATGTCTGTGTGATGTGTTTATGTGTATGTTTGTGTCTGTTTGTCTGTCTGTGTATGTCTGTGTATGTATATGTTTGTATGTCTGTGTGTGTGTCTCTGTGTATGTCTCTGTCTGTCTGTCTGTCTGTCTACGTCTGTCTATGTCTGTGTGTGTGTCTCTGTGTATGTCTGTGTGTCTGTCTGTGAGCATGTATGTCTGTGTGTGTGTCTGTCTGTGAGCATGTATGTCTGTGTGTGTGTGTGTCTGTATATCTCTGTGTGTGTGTGTGTGTGTGTGTGTGTGCATGTTTCAAGACAGCAAACTCAGGACTTCACACCTCATACACTATAGGCAAGTGCTCTACTATTGAGCTACCTGCCCAGCCCTGTCCTTGACCTCATATGGTCATCCTGCCTTCATATCTATCTCTTTTACAGTCTTCTACTACAGTGAAGAGAACATTGCAAGTCAGAACATATTGCTTTGGTTGGTTGGTTGGTTGGTTGGTTGGTTGGTTGGTTGGTTTTGGTTGGTTGGTTGGTTGGTTTTGGTTGGTTGCTTGGTTGGTTGGTTTTGGTTGGTTGGTTGGTTGGTTGGTTGGTTGGTTGGTTTTGGTTGGTTGCTTGGTTGGTTGTTTGGTTTTGGTCAACCCTCCCAGTGAACTTCACATAACTCAGAGGAAAATCTCCGTCCTTATCCAGGCACCCAGGAATCCAAAGACATGACCAAGCCTGCCCTTTCTACCATCTACACTTTATCGTCTAGTCCTCCTCAATGGCACCTCAGCTCTCACTCACATTTCCCGCCTGCACACCTCCTGTCCTTCATACCCCTAGTGTCTATCACTTCATTTTGTGTTCTGACCATACCATAGAAACATCATCTCTGGCCTCTCTCTTTACATGTCTCTGTTTCCCTCCTAGCATTTAACTACCATCTGATATACATTTATCTTTAGTCTATATTTCCTGTCTTCCTCCATGAGATTATGAGTGTCCCAAGGACATGAACATGCTGCATTCTCTGCCTGGTGCCTAAATGAAAGGAGCCCAAAGTATAGGATCCAAGTAAGGAAGCTGGCCTCAAAACTGGCAGGCACAGCTCTTCTTTCAGAATGAGAATTAAGGGCAGGAAAGTTAGTCAACTCTATTTATTTAGAGCCAGTAATTGGGAAGGAGTGGTGGAGGAGTGAGTTAAACCCCCCAAGGACTCAGAAAAGTGAGATGAAGACTGCTGTGAATAAAACAGTAAAGATTGGAAATAACCATGAGAACGATAAGGGAAAACAGGAGAAGATTCTCAAGTATCTGTAACTGACGTGGCTCAGAATCACACAGTCTCTGGACAGTCTACACATCTGGATCCCAAGTTAGATGGCAACCTTAAATCCCAGGTTTGGTAAACACAGGCTTATAGGTGGTGGTGGAGGTTGGAAGAAGTGGGTAAGTTACATGGAAATGTGAAAGTGTTTCAGTGAAGGCCATCACTCTATACATTTAATTAAACTGATAAGAATATTTTTTAAAAGAATGAATAAAAAGCATAGTGAAGACATATGCCAGGGAATTGTTGATGCCCAAACCAGCTATGAAGGATGTAAAGCATTAAGAAGACCGAGAGGGGACCAGCTGAGCAGTAGATGAGCCAAGAGAGAGAAAGCAGGGAGATTAAAGATGAGCATTATTATCTGGCCACGGTGCCAGATATGGGAAAAGATTCAGATGGGAGAAGAAGCAATAATGTCAACAGGCTATAAAAGAACTATGGCTTGGGCAAGAAGCATGCTACTGTGTGTTTACTGATTCTGCGCCAGGAAAACAGTGCTGTGTTCACTTGTTAAATTTCCAAATCAGTTTCCCAAGCCGAACATTAGAGTCCACCGGTGAGCCTTTTCAAATACCAATGCTTGGATATTCCCCATGGATAATAAGTGCAGGGTAGGTAGAAGGCAGGGCTCAGGCATTAGTTCACCATGGAAGGCCCAAGAGGGCTGATGGTGCACAGCCAGGACGAGAGGTTCTGGGAAAGCTGGACTTTCTACAAGAACCGCATGGGAAGCCTCCATGTCTGGCACACATTGGGCAACCCTAGCCCATGCAGTAGGATTGTGAACCAGGACAGAGGACAGAAAACTGTGATTCAAGAGACTGGAGGAACATATTGCTGGTACACCCTACCAAGGCACCCAAGCCTGGGGGTGAGACAACCGTTTTCTCTGCCAAATGTCATTTGCCTACTGTGCCCTTGGTTTGACAAATCATTAAAAAAGACCTAGTCCTAGCCACTTGTTTTTTAAAAATGATATTGATTGAATTCTTCCTTTA
Source organism: Mus minutoides (assembly GCA_902729485.2). Lineage (NCBI taxonomy): Eukaryota > Metazoa > Chordata > Mammalia > Rodentia > Muridae > Mus > Mus minutoides. The sequence goes on along the minus strand of LR749872.1, from coordinate 409,281 downwards.
TACCAGGTACTTACCAGGGTCATCACAGTCTCTGGTGTAATAAGAATATGTTTCTATAAAGTAGGCACAGCTTTTATTCATATTTCATGGGATAAAAAAAAGGTTCATAAGCTACATGTCTACAGGTGGTGATGCTGGAAAAAGCAATACTGAGCTGTGACCCAGTTCTAGCTCACTCCAGAACCCAAGCTCAGAGCCATGTCTATACTAAACCTCATCCAATCCACTGCCCAAGGGAGGTGTCTTCTGCAGCCCTGAAAGTAAAAGTCCTCTCCTGGTTCCACCTCCCCAATCTGGGCACTTCCTCAAACTTCAAGCTCAGCTACCCAGGAAACGATGCCAACATTCTGTCCCTCCCCTTGGCATTACAGGTAAGAATTCTTCTTCTGCCCTTGGTGCACAGGGACTTGTGTTAAAGAGAGCTGACCTATCAAATGACTAACACACATGAGAACTGACCTGTGAGCACCCAGGCACGCAGAACATGGAATTTTTAAAACAATGACATACAATTTCCTGGCTTCACCGATGAGCTCTCCAAACAAGGACATAACAGAGAAATAAGTTGAACAAAAAAGGCCTTGTGTCCCAAATCAGCCTTGATTACTGGTCTTTTAGTTCAGCGTGGCATTAATGACTATAGGGCGAGTGGTTGGTTGGTGGTTTTTTTCCTGCATTAGGTCTCAGGGCTCAGTGGTAGTTTGCTTAGCATGCCAACACTTGCAGTCAAAGCCAGTATGCCAACATAAACTAACACAAAGTAAAACCTAGCGGTTGAGAATCCAGCTCGGTGGAAGAATTCTTGCCTAATAAGCCTGCAGCTCTGAGTTTGGTACCCGGCGCTGATGGGAGGTGGGGAAGTGACTTAGTCAGGGTGGCTACTGCTGTGATGAAGCACCAGTGAGCGAAAGCCACTGAGGAAAGCCAAGGCAGGAACTCAAACTGGCCAGGAACCTGGAGTCAGGAGCTGATGCTCAGACCATGGGGGTGGGGTGGGGGTGGGGTGGGTACAGTGGGTGCTGCTTACTAGCTGCTCCTTCTGCCTTGCTCAAGCTGCTTATCTAAGGAATGCAGGGCCAGGGCTGAAGCCAGTAAATTGCATGCTATTGAGTTTGATAAGCCCGATAGCCTTGCCTCCTCACACGAATCACTAAGAAAATGTTCTATAGGCTTGCCTGCAGATCTTGTGGAGAGATTTTTGGTTTTGGTTTTGTGCTTGTTTTGTTTTGAGAATCCCTCCCCTCTGATGATTATAGCCTGTGCCAAGCTGACATAAAAACTAGCCAGGGCAGGGGCGAAGGAACTAGCATATGTTAGATCATCATATGTTATTTACATCCATTTCATCTTTGGTCCTTTCTGACACAAGTACCTCCAGGTGCTTGCTGAGTACTTCCACCTCAGCCTTCACCACAAAGAGAAACCTCTTCACACAGACCGCTTGTTCTCTGTGTACTAATCGAAGGTTCTTTGAAAGCTCCTAGCCCATGGGAAAGCTTCACAGAGAGTTCTTGAACTTGTAATTATGATACTAGTCCCTAGGGATCCAATAACGAGCCAATCATGTATTTCTCATAAGGAGTGCACCTCTGAGTCTGCCCCTGAATGTTCCCAAAAATCCATACCTGAATGAGTGCAGTTAGCAAGGGCTGGAAAGTCACCCAAGCTTACAAAGGATCAGCACAACCAGCCATCTAATTTTGTAGATTCATCTCAAATAAAAGAGGCTTTACTTGTTCAAAGGCAGGTCTTTAAGATGGCTGCTTCTGCCTGCAGCTCTCACTCAGCCACAACGATTAAAATTAAAAGTAACAATCGTCACTGATTTGTATTCTCAATACAAACGCAGAACTGAATGGCTGGAAAACCTTCCCATCCCAGGCTTTGCTTCTTAACCCTTTCCTCACCAACACGAAGAGTTTACTGGGTGTCACTTCTTAGAACGTGATAGGCCAAACCAATGTGTGGTGTCTGTTACAATGTTTGATAGTAAGATCCAGTGTGATGAGATTGTATAAAGGCTGAGTCAGTGTGCTGACTATATCTGCTTCTTGGACTCACAGGATCCTCTTTTTAAAGACAAAGAGAAGATGGACCAAGTGTTAAGGATGTCAGAGGCTTGGGGATACAGGATTGACAGGGCAATTAATACATGCCTGGAGCGAGATCAAAAGGTCATGTCATGGCACCAGCTGGTCTTTTCTACTCTCCCATCAACTGCTCTTCACCCTTCTCAGGTAATGGCTAGGTTTTTGTCAACTTGCACAAGCTAGGATCATCTGGAATGATCCTAGCTCCTCAACAGAGAAAAATGTCTCTATCAGATTGCCTGCAGGCAAATCTTTAGGACGATTTACTGATTAATGATTGCCATGGGAGGACCCAGCTCACTGTGGGTGGTGCCCCACTGGGCAGGTGGCTCTGAGGTGTCAAAGAAAGCAAACTGAGCAAGCCAGCCTTGAGGAACAGGTCTGTAAGCTTCTTTCTTCCATGGTCTCTCTGTTTCAGTTCCTGCCTCTAAATTTCCTGCCTTGAGTTCTTACTCTGGCTTTCCTCAGTGATGTACAAGAACACGAAGGTGTAAGTCAATAAACACTTTTCTTCCCTAGCTGCTTTTGGTCAAGGTGTTTATCCCAGCAATAGAAAGTATGCTAGGACTGTCACAATCTTCATTTTTATTTTACTACACTGAATCTAACAAACCACCGAAAGCCGATATGCACATCTAAAACTCTTAAGTGTAATGGTAGAATGGCTATATCTGCAGGTGAGCATGCTGCAGGTGAGCATGCTCAGTTTGTCCCATAGTCAAAGTGAATCACTTAAACATTGAGTTTTCATATTACCAGAACTCTCTACTAATGCTGGATTCGTACCCCATGATTCTGATCTCGCCCCTCTCAGCTCTTTTCTGTATATTTCTTCTGTTTTATCCATCTATAGTTATATCTCAGAACTAAAGAAATGCCCCCCCCCACTAATTCCTACTGTCATTTGAGCCTCTTTCCCAAGTCCACATCCCAATGCCTATGGACTCATTTCCACTTGGAGATAGGGTCCAAAGCCAATATGATGACTTCAGGTGGCGCCCATCACGTGCCTACTTTCTTCCTCATTCCCTTGCCTCTGGGAGGATTCCCTGAACATGATCTCAGGCTGCCCTATAATCTGTTCTTCAAAGGGAAACACAGGAAGCCTTCTCAGAATGAGGCCCATCTTTCCATAGGAGGGAAGGGACAAATGAGGAAAAATGGAAACAAATACTTAAAAATAATGAGAACAGAAACATATGCCTAGCTTCCCCACTGCAATGTGTAAGTTAATTCCTCCAAAAATTAGTGGAACTACACTGATTAATTTATTCACTCATTCAACTTACATTTCCTAATGCCTACCATGGGCCAATCATGTTCTGAGCACATGGGCTACATCTAGGAGCAAAAAGACAAAACGCGGGTCCCTGAGGGGATTCTAGCCCAGAAGAGGGTGATGGTCATCAGCATACAGAGCTGGTTAGTTAGATAAGACAAGAGTGTGGATAAATGAGTCTATGCTGGTGACAAGCCATAGAACCTAAGCCAAGTGAGGAAAGTATAACATGGGAGAGAGAAGGGGAGGAACAGTTGGGTGAGTGAATTGTACATCTCAGCCTGATGTAGGGGTGGACTTGGGACACTAGAGGGTTTTCTGGAAAAAAAAAATCAAAGACTAAAATGTTGAACTTGACACTGTGAATGGAATCAATTGATAGATAATATTATTGAGTGTATCCAATGTGAAACAGAAATGAGTAGCTGAGACAAGATAAAGGCTGAGACCATGGGCAGAGATGAAGTCAAAGAACTGACAGACCAAGGGTCTGATGTAGTGTCCTCATGGGTACTGAGGTACCCAAACTTACAACAATGGTGGAGAAATAAAGCACATAGCACAGGGCTGAATCTCTCTTTCCACCAAACCACTAGGTGAGTATCATAGAAACTAGAGTCTTACAGAAAAGCAAAAACTCCTCATATCTGTGGTTCTCAGTAACTAATCAGAAAATGAAATAATGCAATAAAAAATCAATAGGGTGACATCTAGCTTGAAGTGTCTTTGGATGCTTTTGTCTGGAAAAGCTGAAGTAGTTACTTTAGTCCCAGGCCATCCTCTTGATGGATGAAAACAACAGACTATCAAATATACCATTTTATGTTAAAGAACAGTCAGAGTCAGAGAGTTGGCTCCCACAACTTTAGTGAATCACAAGGAAAACAAAATGCACTTCTGTCCCTCTGGTGGTTTGAATGAGAAGGCCCTCAATAGGCTCAATGTTTGAATTCCATTTTTTTTTTTTTAAGATTTATTTATTTTTATACGAGTACATTGTAGCTGTCTTCTGACACACACCAGAAGAGGGCACCAGATCTCATTACAGATGGTTGTGAGCCACCATGTGGCTGCTGGGAATTGAACTCAGCAACCTCTGGAAAAGCTCAGTGCTCTTAACCATTGAGCCATCTCTCCAGGCTCAATGTTTGAATTCTTGCTCACTGACCAACAGATGTACTGTTTAGAGAGGAATAAAAGGTGTGGCCTTGCCATTGGAGGTCATGTTGATGTTTGTGGCCCATGCTTCCACGGGAGACCATGTTGGTGTCTCCACCAGAGGCTGCTTCCATGTTCGTGGTCCATGGGCCACCTGTAGACAGGTCGGTGTCCATGGTCCTTTCTGCTCCTTGAAATCATGTAGAAGTTCATGATTCAAGCAGCTGCTGACTGTTATGGGCAAGGAAGATTCTTTCTGGGTGGTATCAATGACTGTAGACTCATGGTTGAGAATAAGAAGCATAGAAGGCTTCTGTGATAATCTCCCGTAATGCACACACATACACAAAGTAAGAAAGAAAGAGGAAAAGAAACAGTCTAGGAAGGAAGTCATCAAAGAGAGTCCTTAAAGATTGTTATGGGGATGCTAAAGTGTAACTCTTCACTGTTAATGACTTCTGGCAGAGGGGAGGGGAAGACCTCAGTTATCTTTAAGGGGCTGGCCACTGGGAGTTAGATCATGCTACAATGAGTGTATGGGCAACACAAATTGGACTTAGTGAGGTTTTTTTTCTTCCTTTTTGGGGAAGGACACACAGGTGTTAGGGGAAGGAATGGGAAGGAGGAACAGGAAGTGAGTGTGATCAGGCTGCATTATGTGAAATTTCCAAATAATTACTACAAATATTATACTGGGGAGAAAATGAACCAGAAAAGGCTAAAGTTGTGATCAGAGCTCAGATTTGAATTTTCTCTACTACAGATTACCTTAGAATTACTGTTGATTTCATTAATATGAATTGTTTATATATAGAATCAGACTACAGGGAAGGAAAGGGGTAGAGGAAAGAGGAGAGACATCTTGTACATTTTCATTTCACAGGGAAAATAAAACCTCAAGTCTTTGGAGGAAAAGAGGTGTGGCCTTGTGGAAGGAGGTGTGTCTCTGGGGTGGGCTTCAAGGTTTCAAAAGCCCATGCAAAGATCCAGAGCCTCTGTCTGTGGCCTGTGTCTCAGGATATAAAGTTCTCAGCTACTGCTCCATGTTTGTATGCTTTCTGCCATGATGATCATGAATTAACCCTCTATAGTGGTCTGAATATGCTTGGCCCAGGGAGTGGCACTATTAGGGGGCGTTGCCTTGTTGGAGTAGGTGTGTCACTGATGGGTTGGGCTTTGAGAGACCTTCCCTCTAGCTGCCTGGAAGCCAGTCTTCTCCTGTTTGCCTTCAAAACAGGATATAGAACTCTCAGTTCCTCCTGTACCATGCCTGCCTGGACACTGTCATGCTTCCCACCATTATGATAATGGACTGAATCTCAGAACCTATATGCCAACCCCAATTAAATGTTGTCCTTTATAAGTCTTGTCTTGGTCATGGTGTACTCTTTACAGATATGGAAGCCCTAAAACCTTCTGGAACTGTAGGCAAGCCCCAATTAAATTCTTTCTTTTAAAAAAGTTGCCTTCATCATGAAGTCTCTTCACAGCAATAGAGCAGTGATGAAGAGAGTCCTCCATACCTGACTCTCTTCTTTGCACCATTTAAAAGCTGACATTGCTCCTTTCTGACCAAGTGACTTTCTCAACTTGGCACACAAGACTCCTTTACAAAGGCCTATTCTGAGCATCTAGTCATTACCATTGTGGCCTGGTTAAACTAGATGGACTCACAATACTGAGCTGCCTCTTACTCTTCCCCCACCTCCCGTGACTCTTCTTCTCTCTTCCCACACGTGTACTGTACTCAGCCCTTCCCATGAAAGACAGAGCAATGTCAACTTCCAGGTCTCTGGCATGGACTAACTCCACACATGACTGCTGCACCAGACAGAAGAGTTCTTGTTCGAATGTGCTTATCAGATACAGATGACATTATGGTGGACAGGATGACATTAGGGTGGTCACAGTGAGCCAATTTTCAGAAGTGTTGGTGGAGTTTTTCTTGACTTTGTCTTCAGTCTCTGAGGGAGCATACTGAAATGGCAAGATGCTATTGAAAAGCAATTTGCATAAACATAGATTAAAAGTAGTTAGAACCAGATAATTGGGGAAAATGGAATATGAACTTGAATAGTGTAGCTTCTGGCACAGAGTGAATGCTCTATTACAGTCAAATGTTCTTAATTTCTCAAATTTGAGAATTGAGCAGATTTCTCATTATATTCTTTCATTGCTCCTTCTGTTTCTTCTGTTTATTTTAAAAGCACCAAAACCAGTTAATAACATTTCTTTGTTCTGAATGAATTGCCCACATCCCATAATTTATCTGTTAAGTGGCATTCAGAAGCATACAAAGCTACTAGTTAATACAAACAATCACTGATAATTCTGCAATCTGAATAATGAAATGAAAACAATTTCAAAGACCATGATGTACTCTTGTGTGTGTGTGCCCCCCACATAGCTTATACACCTTGTCTTCATGACAGTTCTTAATCTATACAAAAATGCCAAAACTTACGTGACCTATTGGGATTTATAAACCTGGAAGGAAGTTTCCTAAATAAACAAAATCTGAGGTGATGTATTTGAGGACTCACATCTGGGGAACTAAATCCACTCTCAACATGATTATGACTGGAATCTAGGCAAATGAAGCAAATCCCAAAGGATTTCCCTGTTCCAGCTGCTGCCTGTGTATTTTTAGTCCTGCTATCTCTCTCACTAAAATATGCTCAGATTTGAAGGGAGGGACTCCTGCCCATACCCAGATGACTTTGCAGTATGGGATTTTTGTTCAGTGTTTATTCAAGCCAGAAGTGTACACTATTCCAAATATGTATATATGCATCTCTAGCTATTCCTTTTCCTTCAAAACTAGTGTCAGAGCCACGTGAGGTGGCACACATTGGGAATTCTAGTACTTGGAAGGCCAAAAGAAAGGAAGAAAAGGGGGGAAAGGAAAGGAAAGAAAAGAAAAATACCAATGTCAGAATTTGACAGCTGTACACAAAAGAGCCCTGTCCTTGTCTTGGGAAAAATCTCTAAATCACTAACATATCTCACCTTGTTCTTGCACTGCCTCTAGAGTTCCTCCTTCTTGCCTATGGGGGCAGTTTAGTGTTTAGGGATATACCGAAGAGTCATCCACTCAAACTAGAAGCCCACGCTAAATGGCAGAGCTAAGCCAAAGAAGTAAGCAAGCACATCTACCCATGGATCCTGTGGGACCTTCAGAGGTAGTGTCTACGGTCATCTAAAAGCAGAAGCAGCTATAAACCAATGCTGGAGAGCATGGTGACATTTTCTCCACTGCTGATGGAAAGTAATGTCTGCCCACTGTCACACCATTACACTAGCTAATATGCTATCTCTATTATTATCTCTTAAACATACACAAGCAAACCAGCCACCATATGTCTCTCTGGCTAGGGCAGGACATGCCACTCACTCCTGAGCAGCAGAGAAACACTCTCTGACTCACTTGATAATATGTTCAGTGAAGTCTTAGAGATACTGGGTCACTTCAGGTAGCAACCCCCAACAGAATGATGATTCCTTGCCAAAAAGATGTACATTTTGACAAGATATCTCTCACCTACAAATTAAAATTTCACACGTCTTCTCTTCTTCTAAGACAGCAGAATCACTTTTTACAGAGACTGTGGTAACATTCCAGGGAAGCTTAGCTATTCTGTAGTGAATCCTACAGGGTCATAAATAACCAGAAGGAAAGGTAAGTCACTATTTCTTCCAAGTAAATCTGGTTTTGTTTTTCTGTTTGTTTGCTTGATTGGGATTGGTTATTTTTGTTTGCATGTGTGTGAGTGTGTGTGTGAGACATTGTAAAATGAATTCAAACATTCAAAAACTTGTCTACAACTGTAGGGTAGAAGTTATTTGTTACTACATTTATATTGATAATATCTACAACATTATGGAAACCAATCTAAACATTTTATTATTTATATTTTGTAATAAATTTTAGCAATCATTTTCCCCAGACATTTGCCTGTCAGTTTTCATGGTGGTGTTATGTAATCTTATATGTGTGTGTCTCCTTTTAGTATTTCTACAGTTTCATTTTTATATTCAAATTTAAAGCTGGCCCACATTAATTTTAGCTAAGGATGTGCTGTAAAGACCTGACCTTACTTATGCCAAATGGCTAGATAACCATTTTCTCTTTAAATAAGAGAACAATATATTGTCTTATTGTCTCTACCATTTAAGAGCTAACCTTATTCTTTTCTCCTGTCCAGCTTCACGCTGGTATCATCCTTACATTTCAATGTCTTATTTTAAAATGTGAAAAGCATAAGTATACATCCTGGTGACTTTTTGCAGACTGCACCTACTTGCAGCACCAACACTAGGTTTGAACAAACATCACCACCCACGTAGCTCTCTTCTGTCCCTTCTCACTCACCACTGCTCCTATACCCAAGGGAACCATTCCTGACTCCTGACAACCCAGGGCAGCTTTACCAGCCATTTTCTTTATGTGAATGAAGTCATAGAGCAGCAACAGCATTTTTTTAAAAATACTGGTTGTGTTCATTTATTGGTTTGGTTTGTTTTACTGATATCCAGTGCCCTGAGACTTGTCATCGCATCAGTCAAGAGATGCCTAGCAACCAGTCTGGGAAGCCTTCCTCTCACTTCCATCACCAGCTCTCAGCTCCAGGCAGCTGATAGGTCGCTCTCACTCCTAAATGCCTCCTCTGCTAACAGCATCTGTTCTCTTTCTGAACTTCTTAAATATTTGAACCAAATAAACTAATGTATCTCTTTCACTTTCTAAGTGTTCATAACCAAATTGTCTTTCAAATATTTTTTTCCCTACTGGTAGACAATAAACAGCCCATGTTTCTTAGATTCTGTGTCTATGAGTTATACTTTCACCTCAGTGGAGTCACGTGAGTCTACTGAGTCCAGGACACTGTAACAGTTAATGTCAAGTTGATTGTCAGCTTGACTGCACTTGGAATCACCTAGGAGACTGGTGTGGCTCGCTTCCAGATGTGTTTGTGAAGGCATTTCCAGGGAGTGTTAAGTGATAGGGAGTTTTACCCAGATGTGGACAATGCTTTCCCAAAGTCTGGAAGCTGGAGCAGAACAAAATATATACAAATTTTTATATCTATTTTTTCTTTAGCCTTGTCTGACAGCCCTATATTAAGGCTCTAGGAGAACAAAATGGATGTTGTATCGCTAGCACTGTGTGCCTGGAAGTGTTCTCTTAACCACCTTGGAACTGAAAAGAATGGCTCTCAGTTCTCCTGAGGACAATCTTGCATGAGACTAAAGAGCTAATTGCTATCCCACCGGCATATCTCTCAGCCTTTGTCCTTATGTTTCTCCTGCTCTGAATGCCCACAAAACACTGGATAGGAGGGCTTGGACCTGATCTGAATCCTCAGTCTGCCAGGCATCCGCTGTGTAACTCACAAGCTCCTAGGCAACAAGATGTGACCAGTATATACCTTGCAAGCTTGTCGCGTGTCTTAAGGAGGCCATGCTGAGTGCACTTATCAAGATTCCTGAGAAGACTATGTTCTTATTATTGTTCACCTAACTCTCTGCGCTCCTTGCTTCCTACCCTCTTAGCCCGGATCACCCTACTCTTCCAGGGCCTAATCAATTTGTTCATTTTTTTTCTCTAAGAGCAGAATCAGCTTAAGTTTTTCCATATCTACTGACCTTATTATTCATAATAAGCTTTCACTGAACACCATTCCAGAACCAAACAAATAGCAGCAAGAAGAAGAAGAAAGTTTAAACACTGATGAACCCTGCACACATCTCCTAGAACAGTAAGCACAGCGTAATAGTGGGTGAGCATCTGGAACCAGACACATCTGCTTCAAATGTTGTTGTTGTTACCAAAGGGCTCATTGAGGTCTTATTTTTTTTCTATGACTGCAAACTAGACTCTAACATTAAAGAAAACAAATCCACTTTCAGTGAGGATGTGACTTCGCATAAAGCTTGGAAATTTCAAAGTACCATCATAAGTAACTTGCATGTGATTTAAGACCAGGAGCAGTGGAAATGACACCAACTGCCTAGGGGAGGGACTAGGATGGTGCCCATCTAAGGAGCTGAAGGTAATAAAGAGTCTAATTAGACCTGGATTTAGAAGTACTGTGTGGATGGTTAAAGAAAAAAGAGGCCATGGATTTGAAAGAGAGAAATGGGGTACGAGGAGGGGTTGGAGGGAAGAACGTTATTTGATAATTTCAAAAAGTAAAAAATAAAATTAAATTAAAAATATTATATGAGACAGAATGATATGGAAAAATGGGTCCATTTTCATTTAGAAAGCATTGTCCAGATCTAAGCACTAATTCATACTCCAGGGTATCCACATGACTGTATTTCAGGATTCCGTTGGCAATCCAATCCTGGTCTGCTTCTTTGCCAGAGTACAGGTTCCCAGTAGTCAGGCTGATAAGGGTGAAATCCAAATAAAACAGACACCGTTTCTGTTCTGGGGACAGGGGTCTGGGGACCAAGAAACTCACTAGGCTCAGTCTTTACACACATAGTTCCCTAACTACCAGCTGCCTCTGGCCTCCCCCAGTTTCTGCCATAGGAATTTAAAGGTTGTTCCCCTCAATGGAGACAGGGTTTCTATGTGTAGCTCTGGATGTTCTGAACTCACAGAGATCCTACTAGCCCTGCCTCTGTGAGTGCTGGGATTAGAGACACTCGCCACCTTGTCTGGCCTTGGAACTTAAGTCTTTATCATTGACTCGTGCCTTTTTTGTTCTTTGGTTTTACCTTTTTATTGTAAAAAAAAAAAAAAAATCTTTAAAGACACTTAAAGATAGCCATTACATAAACACCAAGTACATATTGCCAGCAATACCCTTCCATCAGTGTTTTCCCTGTGTCCCCCAACAGTCTTTGTGCTTTCTTTTTTTTTCAATTTTTTATTAGATATTTCTTCATTTACATTTCAAATGCTATCCCGAAAGTCCCCTATACCCTCCCCCCACCCCCACCCCCACCTGCTCCCCTACCCACCCACTCCCACTTCTTGGCCCTGGCGTTCCCCTGTACTGGGGCATATAAAGTTTGCAAGACCAAGGGGCCTCTCTTCCCAATGATGGCCAACTAGGTCATCTTCTGTTACATACGCAGCTAGAGACACAAGCTCTGGGGGTACTGGTTAGTTCATATTGTTCCTTTACCTATAGGGTTGGAGACCCCTTCAGCTCCTTGGGTACTTTCTCTAACTCCTCCATTGGGAACCCTGTGTTCCATCTAATAGCTGACTGTGAGCATCCACTTCTGTGTTTGCCAGGCACCAGCATGAGTGTTTTAAATTTACTTCCAGAGCCCAGCGCAGTGCAGCACATGTCTGTAGGCTCTGCTAGGTAAGAGGCTGAGATAGGAAGACTGCTTGAGCCCAGAGGCCTGAGGCTAGTATGGGCCTCAAAATGACAGCCTAGCTTTAAATAAATAAATAAATAAATAACAACCTAATAATAAATGGGGCTGGAAAGACAGTTCATAGGTTAAGTTCTTGCTACACAAAACTAAGGACCTGGCTTCAGATCCACAATACCAACATAAGAAGGCCAGCATGACTGTGCACTGGAGAGTCAGAGAAAAGAGGAACCCTGGACCTTGCTGGTCAGCTAGTCTCACCAAATTAATGAGATCCAAGTTCAGTAAGAGTGCCCGTCTTGAAAATTAAGGTAGAGAGCAACTCAGGAAGGCACCTAGAGTCAACCCCTGGCCTCTACACGCATGCACACGTAAACATGTATACATGTCAGAAAAAAAGAAATATAAGGTATATCCCACTGTATTAGTTAGGGTTCTCTAGAGTCACAGAACTAAGAGTAAAGGAATTTATTGATGACTTACAGTCTGCAGTCCAATTCCCAACAATGGTTCAGTAGTAGCTGTGAATGGAAGTCCAAGGATCTAGCAGTTACTCAGTCCCACACGGTGAACAGGCGAAGGAGCGAGAGAGAGTCTCCCTTCTTCCAGTGTCCTTATATAGTCTCCAGCAGAAGGTGTAACCCAGATTAAAGGT
>LR749872.1:342150-396658 GCA_902729485.2 Mus minutoides | reverse complement strand
GATCTTGAGCTCGGGGATCTCTGTCTTAATCTCACACCTTTAATCCCAGATGATCTTGATCTCGGAGATCTCTCTTTCTTAGTCACACACCTTTAATCCATAGCCGATATGCTATCAAGATCTCCATACCAAGATCCAGATCAGAGACTTCTATTTCCAAGCCTCCAGGTTAGGGTCACTGGTGAGCCTTCCAATTCTGGATTGTAGTTCATTGCAAATATAGTCAAGTTGACAACCAGAGATAGCCACTACACCCACACAACCATCATTTCTCCTGTAAACAAGTTTAGTCTGTGCCCAGTGTTCATGTTCAGTGTCATGGCTAGCACTGTACAGCTCCAGGATCACCTTCACACACAGTGCTTATCTCACACAGATATATGTGGAAGCCCTGTACCACCTGACCTCAGGGCAGCACACAGACTTAGAGACCAGACAGCAAACGTTTTAGACTTTGTGGGCCAGTCTTTTGTAGCAACTGCTTCAATCTATTGCATCATAAAAACAGACACAGACCATATGTAAACAAATAAGCACAGCTGTGAGCCAATAAAACTTTATTTACAAACACAAGCTACAGAAGAAATATAAATGATCACAGAGGATTGTTTGGGCACACCTCCTCATCTTCTCCCAATACTTAGGAATAACCCCATAAATGATATAGCTACTATGAAAACTGACCCCCATCTAAACAGTGATTCTCCAATTAGATTCATTCCTAGCTAGAGAAACAGGCATGCTGATAGGCCACTTCTCTCGTCACCTATGAAGTCAGCGATCACTATCCTCCCCACTAGTAGATTTCAGCTCCTGTGGTACATCTGGTGCTGACAGCGATGCAGTGTCCAAGGCTAAAGAAAACCCATGACACACCAAAGCACACTATGAGCTCTAAGAATAAAATCCAAGCCTCTAACTTTCCCAGTTCTCTGCACTTTAATCAACACCAAAGCAAAAACAATGACTTTTTGCAATAAAACATCTCTTAGAATGAGTAATTCATACAGTACAAATGGCTGACTTTACAGTGGTTCACAGAAGATATGAACAGAGAAAAGAAAAGAGGAATGAAGGAGGAGATTAAGAAAGAAGAAGGAGTGCTGGAGAGATGGCTCAGTGATTAAGAGCACTGACTGTTCTTCCAAAAATCCTGAGTTCAATTCTCAGCAACCACATGGTGGCTTACAACCATCTGTAATGGAATCCGATGCCCTCTTCTGATGTGTCTGAAGATAGCAACGGTGTACTCACATACATTAGATAGATAGATAGATAGATAGATAGATAGATAGATAGATAGATAGATAGATGTTTTAAAAAGAAGAAGAAAAGAAAAAGGTGGCGGAAGAAAGCACAGCTTCCTGTGCATGTACTTTGGCTAACCCCGTAAATTCAATTGTTCCCTTTTACAATTTGAAACTCGATAACCTTTCATTATTATGTTAAATTCATTAACTGTTTTTTATATTACTAATAAATATTCTTTGAGCCCTGTTTTGATCTGTTGTAGGTTTTGGGTTGGTTTGGTTTATAATTATTTTTTATTGCATATATATGTACTATCTCTACATTGTTTCCCACCACTTCCATCACCTTTATCACACATCCAAATCTATGGTCTCTTTTTCTTTAATTATTATTGCTACACACACATACACACACACACATACACTTGCACATGTACACACTCACATAAAAGCACAAACACACTCACACATATGCTGCGCTCACACATACACACACACACTTGCACACACACTCACACACATATGCATGTGCACACACACATAAGAGTGATAACACATACAACCTGCTGAGTCCATTCAGTTGTCTGTATGTTTATGATTTTAGGGCTGAACCTTTAGTATAGGATAACCAATTACAGGGTTTATCCCTGGGAAAGAGCAATCTCCCTCTCTCAGCAAGCTTTGGTTGCCTGTAGCTCTCCATCTAGGAGTGGGGCCCCATGAGATTTCCCCTTTTCACGTTTGCATGTCAAATCATGTCACCATTCAGATCTTGTTAGGCAGCTTTCATGGGTGTAACTTCTCTGTCATAGCTAGAAGACACACCATTACAGCAGACTTCAGTCTTCTGACTCTTACAGTCTTTCCATCCCTTCTTCCATGATGTCCCCTGAGCCCTAGGTATTCTATAGTAGGTGTGCTGAAGCTGGGCACCCCTCACCCCAAATCAGTGTTCTCTGCATGTTGGCCAGTTGTGGGTTTCTGTAATAGTCTCCATCTGCTGCAAAAGGAAGCCTCTTTGCTGAAGGTAAGAGCTGCACTTACCTGGGAGTACAAGGCCATCAGTGAAATTCCTAACTGAACTCCGTTTTCTTAAAGTCCTAATGGGCTCTACCTTGTCTGCTCTATAAGCCTCAAGCTTCCAAAAGCAGAGTGATATTTTGAAAAGCAGACAATAAGATTCAGATCTACCTTATCTCTTGACAGCTACCACAAATGTGCTCACACAGAAGGTTCCAGCGTTAGGCCTGATCCAGGACAGAAGAAATCCCAGGACCTCCAGGCTAACAACATGGATCTCAAAGAGGATTACAGCTGTCCATCAGCTATCCTTAACTTCATGTTTCTATAAGCTCTACTTTGACCTTCTGGTCCATTCCCTACCTTCCACTCCTCCAGCTCTGGTAAACAAGTCCCTGTACATGATTAGAACCAATAATTCAGCCTAAAACTCCAGATAATCAGGGGATTTTCAACTCTATAAAGGACTGATGTGTAGTTTCCTCAACTCTATTACTGTTGATGGTGTTAATGCCTGCCGGTCTGCTCAGATCTCTGACCATTGTTAAGACCTTGTACTAACAGAAATCCTCAACCTTTTCTACCAATTATCAACAACTTTTGCAGGTTCTCTTCACCACAGAAGAGAGGGAGAGAATCCAGGCAGAGGCCAGGAACCAGCTTCCTGGCCCCACTGGGGAGCCCCCAGTAACAAAGCAGCTGCTGATGCTTACTTCCCCCTAACTCACCCAGACTGGGGTTTTAACATGGTTGGAGGTAAGAGGAGGCTCTTGGTCTACTGTCAGGCTCTGCTGGCAGGTCTCAAGGCAGCAACAAAACTGCCCACAAAATTTGGCCAAAGTGTATGACATTAGGCAGGGAGAAGATGAAAACCCTGCAGCTTTCTTATTCCTACAATACACCCCGTGGGCTCTGAATTATCAGAAGCAAAAGCAGCAATAGCTCTAGTGTTTATTAATCAGGCAGTGCCAGGTATCAAGAGAAAGCTCCAGAGGGTTGAGGCATTAGGAGAAAAGAATCTGAGGGACTTAATAATAATGGCAGAGGGAGTCTTTAATGGAAGAAAGACTGCAGAGGAGAAACAAATAAGAGGACAGAGGCAACAACTCATGACCTGGTGTTTTGTTGGCAGCCATGGCCAAACCAGAAGACCATAGGAGACACCTAAAATAAGTAGCCTCCAAAGAAGGATGTAAGGGGGAAGGCCCAAGGATTGAGAATGCCCCCCCCCCACTTAACAAAGAACCAATGTACCTATTGTAAGGACGAAGGCCACTGAGGGAATGCCCTAAGAGGAAGAAGTCTATCAAACCTTGTCCTTAGCAGATGAAGATTAGGGGGCTACAGGGTTCATTCCTCCCAGAGCCCAGAGTAACCTTCAGAGTGGAGGGGAAACCCACCAGGTTCCTTGTTGCCAGGGGAGCCCAACATTCTGTCTTGCTGAAACCTGAGGGTAAAGTTTCTTCAAAAAAAAAAAATCTCGGATCCAAGGGGCAACAGGAATTAAACAATACTCATGGACTACCCAAAGAACAGTGGACTTAGGAATGGGCAGGGTAACCCACTCATCCCTTGTACCTGAATCCCTATAACCCCTCTTGGAGAGAGATTTATTGACAAAAATGAGGATACAATTACATTTCTCCCCAGAGGGAGTCAAACTATTAGATTCCGAGTAGAAGCCTATTCATGTCCTGACCACCACTCTGGCTGAAGAGTACTGGTTTTTTGAGCTTTCCCCACATCAAATAATGAAATTACTTCTTGGTTACTTCCCCAGTGCTTGACAGGAAACAGGAGGAGCCAGAATGGCTAAACATCGGACCCTAATTTGCATTGAGCTCAAGCCAGGGGCTGAGCTTGTATGGTCTGATAGTACCCCATGCCCCTGTTTGCTAAGGAAGGTATACCCCTCCCCATATCAAGAGACTATTAAATGTGGTGATTCTGACACCATGTCAACTGGCCTCCTGCCAGTCAAGAAGCCTGGAACTAGCAATTATAGACTAATACAAGACTTAAGAGAGGTAAACAAATGGATTATGGATGCACATTCAACAGTTCATAATCCCTATACCCTCCTGAGTGTTGTTCCTCCTGAGCACCAATGGTACTGGATTTAAAAGATGCTTACCCTTGGAGCCTAAGAGCCAAGATGTCTTTGACTTTGAATGGCACTGTCTGAAGCTCAGAATTAATGGACAGCTGACTTGGACTTGTCTGCCCCAGGGATTTAAGAACTTGCCTACCATATTTGAGGAGGCTCTCAATGAAGATTTGAGTGAGTATAGAACCCAACACCCTGACCTAACTCTTTTGCAGTATGTAGATGACCTTCTGGTAGCAGCAGAAACTAAGCAAGAATGCCTGAAGGAAACCCAGGACCTCCTGGAGGCCCTAGGAAATTTGGGCTATCAAGCCTCTGCTAAAAAAGCTCTACTCTGCCAACCATGGGTGACCTATCTGGGATATATATTAAAAGAAGGTCAGTACCCCCCCCCAGAGCTATGTTTCTAGTTGCATATGTAGCAGAAGATGGCCTAGTCAGCCATCAATGAGAGAAGAGGCCTTTGGCATTGTGAAGATCATATGCCCCAGTATAGGGGAATGCCAGGGCCAGAAATCAGGAGTGGGTGGGTTGGGGAGCAGGGTGGGAGGAGGGTATAGGGGATTTGGGGGATTGCATTTGAAATGTAAAGGAAGAAAATATCTAATAAAAATGGAAAGTTAAAAAAAAAAAAGACCAGAAAAAAAAAATGGTCAGAGATGGCTACTGTCCTGTGCCTTTCAACACCTAAGACTCCCCACCAGGTAAGGGAATTCTTGGGGTCCACTAGATTCTGCAGAATTTGAATACCAGGCTTTGCAGAAATAGCTAAACTATGTGATCTAGGGCAGTGTATGAGGCCACCAAAGAGCCTCCTGAGAACTTTATATGGACAGGGGAATATCAATAAACCTTTGATACCTTAAAGAAGGCCTTAATTTCTGTACCAGCCTTGCGATTGCCAGATGCAACTAAGCCCTTTCACCTCTTCATGAACAAGAGATCTGGGGTGGCAAAAGGAGTATTGACACAGAATATTGGGCCCTGGCTCTGACAGTGGCCCATCTCTCAAATAAATTAAACCCAGTGGCCAGAGGCTGCCCCGCCCCCACCCTTGCTTATACATCACAGCTGCAATGGTCCTCTCAGCTTACAAACTATGGGCTAGATTCTGACCATCACCATGGCTCATGCTATCGAAGGGGTACTCAAGTATCCCCCAATCAATGGTTCACCAATGCCAGAATGACTCATTACCAGTCTCTCCTCTTAAAACCTCCTAGGATAATCATTCAGGCCTCAACTGCCCTGAACCCAGCTACCCTGATGCCTGTTCCAGATCTTGAAGGGCTACTGCATGACTGCTCAGATGTCCTAGCCCACATCCAGGGAACTAGGCCAGATCTTCAAGATACCCTTTTAATGGATGTAGAGACAACATGGTTTACCAATGGTAGTAGCTTCATTCCTGATGGACAGTGGTAGTCTCAAACACTGAGATCATATGGGCAGATCCCATATGGAACACCAGCACAAAAAGTTTAATTAATAGCTCTAACCAAGACATTAGAGTTGGGAAAAGATAAGAAACTTAACATCTACATTGATAGCTGGTCTGCCTTCGCTACCACTCATATCCATGGGGCTGTTTATAGGGAGAGAAGCTTTCTGCCAGCAGAAGGAAAGACTATCAAAAGTAAAGCAGAAATCCTCTCCCTACTAAGGGCTCTACAGGAACCTCAAAAGCTGGCCATCATTTACTGTCCAGGGCATCAAAAGGAAAAGAGACTCCATCTCAGAGGACAACAACAAAGCAGGTGAAACAGCCCGGAGGGTGGCCCTAGAAATTGGGCCCTTTGATTGCTCTAGACACAGGAGACCCCACACTTCCTGACCAGCCTAATTATACTACAGAAGATGTGATCTAGGGCAGAAACTTGCCCGTGTCTCGGGGTCATAAGGGATAGTAGAGGACAGCAGACTGCAAACTAATTGTACCAGAGAAAATAGGTCTATGCATACAGCAAAAGATCCATTGTTCTTCATACATGGGAGCCCGGAGAATGTAGGACTTAGTCCACCAGTCTCACATCAGAATTAGAGATGCCAATTCGAAAATAGATAAAATTGTTAAAAACTGTAAGGCTTGTCAATTGACCAATGAGGTTGACAATGAGAAGAATCCCAGTACTCGATACTGGAGCATCAATCCAGGAATCTCCTGGGAAATGGACTTCATGGAGGTGAAACCAGTTCAGATACAAATATTTGCTGGTGTTCATAGATACCTTTTCAGAGTGGACTGAAGCTTTCCCAACTAAGCATGAGACTGATCAGACAGTAGCAAAGAAACCACTAGAAGAAATTCTTCCAAGGTATGGTTTTTCTAAGGGTAGCAGAATTTTCCCTGTCCAATCAATTAAAATATTAATACAATGAGAAGTCTGTGATTGGACAGGGAAAAAGGAAGCTGGAGCAAAGAGTTTTAGACAGGGACAGAGGGAAGGACAGGAGAAAGGAAGATGGAAGGAGAGGAAGACTATCCAGATTTCGATTGGCATTAAATACCCACAGGTAGTTATGAATATCATAAAAGGATAGAA
The DNA here is from genome assembly GCA_902729485.2 of Mus minutoides. Taxonomy (NCBI): domain Eukaryota; kingdom Metazoa; phylum Chordata; class Mammalia; order Rodentia; family Muridae; genus Mus; species Mus minutoides. The sequence goes on along the minus strand of LR749872.1, from coordinate 389,738 downwards.
TAATTGGGAAAACTTGTCTAATCTAGGTGGGCAGCTTGTGTCATTATCAATTGGCTTTGAAATTATTGTGTGGGCATCTTGCGAATTGAGAATTTATTGATATGTAAATCTGACTGACTAATTATAGGCTTCTAGAGTTTTATTTACTGGGTTAAGGGGATTTGTGACCGCTGACCACAGGGGATGGATGGCTGGGAATGTGAGCGGACTCCTACAGGAGAGAAGAGTGATCTGTTGCTGCTGAGCCTAGCCTAGGGACAGAGATGGTGAGACCACTGGGGCAGAGAGTAGCTGGGTGTAGTGATGGAACTTGCTATTCTTTTTAATATTTCCTGCAACACCTAAGCTTATAGGGTCAGACAATGGACCTGCACTAGTGTCCCAGGAAAAATCAGTGATTAGCTAATATTCTGGGGACTGATTGGAAATTTCATTGTTTTTCCAAACCCCAGAGTTCAGGACAGGTAGAGAGGATGAATAGAACCCCAAGAGAGATCTTAAGTAAATTGACCTGGGAGACTGACGGTGACTGGGTGACTCTTCTCCCCTTTGCCCTTTATAGAGTATGGAACTCCCCATACCAGATGGGCCTCACCCCTTTTAAACTAACAGAGATTATTGCAGAAGCAGATCGCCAATTATTGGGTGATTTTGAGGGTGTCTAATGGGTACACAAACATGTTTGGCCTAAACTTTGTGCTTTCTATAAAACAGATCTGCCTCCAGAGCCCCACCAACTTTAGCCTGGAGATTGGATCCTAGTTGAGAGACTCTGCCAAGAGTCACTAGAGCCTCGCTGAAAAGGTCTCTGAGCTATAGAGTTGCAGCGGGGATCCACCACACATCTGTTTGTGGTTGAAGAAGACCCTGGCCAGCAGGAGGAGAATTCAGCCTCAAGACTCCCTCCTGTCTCCCACTGATGAACCCCTGCCTATGCTCCAGGGACACCACAAAGACATAGCCCTGTTACTAACTGTTTTTATGAAGATTCAGGAAGCCTCCTGATTGGGCCTTCTAGTCACCAGAGAAAAGGGGGGAATGAGAGACCAAATCTTCAGACTCTATTTTAGGGAACCTGACCTAAGTCTGAACTCAGATATACTAACAGGCTTGTACCTAGCATTAGTTTCCAAGTTATCCCCCAACAAGACCTGCGTCTCCAAGTTAATCTCCCCCAACAAATGCAGTGTTTCCAGGTAATCTCCACCAAGCCCACCCTGACTAACACCCACCAATGCAGAGGGAATCAGAAGCTAAGTTTGTGGTTTGGCTTCCAGACCCAGCCAGTTATGCTAGAGGCCACAGTAGCTTTCCAATTAGACGCTTGCCAGGCTAGAAACACTCACCCCTCGCTTGCCACTTTCAACAAAACCTTGCCCAGATAAGTGTTTGTGGCTCTTCTCCAATAAAACCATACTATGTGTCGGTACTGGGCTAAGCCCAAGCTCGAGCCTGAATAAAGGCCCTGGTGTGATTGCACTGGATCGGCTCCTGACTGGTCTGTCGGGTTCACTAACATTTCCTTGGTACTACAACTACATGTGTGCCATACCTATGTGAACTCTTAAGTGCATGTACACAACATATACATGTGTGTGCATGTGCACACACACACACACACACACACACACACACACGTATGTTTATCAGCCCTAACCAGTACCAACTGACTGTAAGGGGACTTGCTTTTGCATACAACTGTACCACTTGGATGCTAACTAACACTGTCTGACAGCATCTTTAGCTGGATCTTCCAACATCAGTGGAAGGGTCTTACTCAAAACCCTGGTCTGTGTAGATATAATAGCCCAACCATTCCCACTGAACCCCAAAATATAACACATGACATCACATTCATTTCAAGGGTAACGTGTCTACATTACAGTAAATTCCTAGAAATTCTGGTGGAAGGACAGCCAGATTGCAGGATCTCACCAGCTGTGTCTCTGAAACCCCCATGCAGAGGAAAGTCATCACTGAGAATGTCCATCAGGCTTCTCTCTGGGCAACATTCCATCATAATAACAGCTGGCACTTCCTTACAACCTCCAACCATTCCGCAAGTCTTTGAATGATCTAATCCTCTGAGAGAATCAACACAGATCAAGATGGATTTATGTAGAATCTGATCTCCTAATCCCTACGTTAAACCTTGACCTAGTTTTTCTGGCCACATAAGGGAAAAAATATCCCTCTGGGTTTCATGTTGTGGACAGACAGAGCTTGCAAATCCACTGGGAGGCTGAGCAAAGCACCCGGTAAAATCAATATCGTTAACAAAGATCATTCAAGCCAGCACTCCTCATTCAGAGAGTCACTAATCTTCACAAAAACCTTAACTGGGAACTATGGTTGTCCCCACCCTCTCAATGCCTCCTACAGACAGAGCCAGTTCCTAAGCCTGACGTTGCTTGAGCCCAAATTCATTCACATTTTGCTGTTGGTCATGTGGTTGTTTTACTTTGTCATAGTGCGTGCCAATATAAAATACAAAAGAAAAAAACAAAAAAACAAAAAACCCTCACACTGGGAAAAGCTTGCTCTCTTTCACCAATGCGGCTTCGGGAACAAAACATGATTTGCACAAGCCAAGCAGCCACAGTTTTGCAGTGCACACACACCTTCCACTCCTACTTGCTTTGCTTTGTGTTGGAATACCTCCCCTCCACTCTGGCAGAGGGAGCAAGCTCTCCCTAAACTGCGGCTTTGCAGCAGGCGTTTCCACACGTCTAATTATCGAATCTGCATGTTCAGCCCAGGTGCTGCCTTCCCACATTTGCTTTGTGAATTCACTTGTCGGTTGTCCGTTGGGAGTTCTCTAGTCCTAAGATCTTTTTCCATTCAAAATTGCACTATCTTTTCCATTTAAGGGTCTATTTCCCCAGTCATCAATCTTTACATTAAATCAGAAATGAGACAACCTCTATGGGAAAAACTTCAAGGGACAGCATCGAGTTTCAAAAGCAAGGCTAGGGAGAAAATGGGCCTTGATTGTCATATAGCTCCAACTGGAAGATTAAGGATTGTTTTAGGGTTTCCATGGCTGTGATAAAACACCATTACCAAAAACAATTTAGAAAGGAAAGGGATTACTTCAACTTAAAGCTTTCAGGCCACACTCGTCTCCAACAAAAGTCAGGGTAGGAGCTCCAAGTAGAGTCTAGAGAGTAAGTCGGAAGCAGAGGCCATGGAGTAGTGTCTCTCCCCGGCTTGTTGTCCGTGGATTGACTTCTCAGCCTGCTTTCCAATACAACTCAGAACCATCTGCCCAGGGATGGCACCACCCTAGAGATGGGTCCTCCCATATTGATTATTAATCAAGAAGATGCCTCCACGACCATCTGGAAGTATTTTCTCAGTTGAGGTCCCTCTTTCCAAATCCTCTAACTTAACAGAAAGCTGACATAGAAACTAGCTAGGACAAGAACCTTGTGCTTGCTCTTTCCTCTCTTGGGAATGTTGATGGGATGGTTCTGGTCTTTCTCGTGCCTTTACTCCCATTCCTCCAAGGAGATGGGTCATCTTAAGGCTGAGAGTTCATACTTGTGCCACGATTACTGCAAGGACTGTATTTCCAGTACCAAAGATCGTTCTCCTAATGCTGCTTCCTGGAAAGGTCCCTGGGTAGGAGGAGCTGCTATTCTTTTTCTTGTTCTACCTACAGATGGGTGAGGAAGGCAGACTATGGACCTGGTGAGTGGAAGGCTAGATAAGCTACCTTAAATGTTTTGAGATCAGGTCATTCAGCTGTTCATCCTCCAATGGCTGAGAACATGAATCTCGGGACAGATTTGGGCTAGGAGGAAGAAGCCTGAAAGTCAAGTTCAGGCCTGACTCACATTCTCCACTCCAGCCTTTCTTAGCATTTGCTTTGGCTATCAGAAGCTTGTCTAGCCACGAAAAAAAAAAAAAAAAAAAAACTAAAAGTGGTACTTTGCTCTGTGGCTATTATCCCTTATGTATGTCCCCACTGGTCAGAATCAGAAAGAAAAGGGGTGCACAGCGACCTGATTACCAGAGTTCTTAGGAAGCAGTCTCCAGAAATAATCCCTCCAAACATCAAAACGACACCAAGCCACAGGCACATAAGAAACCACCTCCCCACTGTTGAATAAGCTGCCTGAAAGGCCTGAAGGATGGGATGTTAGGAAGCCTTTGGGCCCAGCTGTGTGATCTACTGTTTCTTACAGGCTCAAGTCAGTGATGCTTTGTTTGCTGAATCTGGTGAGCCACAAAGCCCTCTTTGCAAAGATGACAAGATGCATGTGGCCGCAGATACTACAGGCCTCTCATTGCAGCGTCAGGTCTACCTGGCCAACTGGTGTCTTCCCATCCACTCCCCACCCTTTGTTAGTTGCAAAAGAGAGAAATGTAATAAAAGGGGCAATGTTTCTACTCCTATTATTCCTCTCCCGACTCTAAATCTGTTGCTTTATGCCCTGGACTGCTGACTGCCTGACCATACTCCACTTTGGGGTTGGGGATGTGATAGCGCAAGAACGCCATGGCAAACGCAGAAGAATGCTGCCACCACTCCTTTATTAACCCTTTATGCCCTCCACCTGAGTCCTATTGGTCCCAAGTAAGCATATCTTTCAAGTGGCAATTCTCCCAATTGGCTAACATTGTCTGTGTCATCAATCTTTAGGCTCTTGGGCAGTCTTCAATTAGGTCCTCAGGTGGAAGTTGCCTCTTCAGCTGGTGGCCACCTCCATTACTCCTACATAAATCCCATCTTGAAGGAGTATGGAGAAATAGGACCAAGCTGAATCATTAAGGCTGGACACAATCACAATTTCAATAATAGTCAAGTTTTAGCATAACCTCATCACTAAATAAGGGCTTAAATTATTAGAAATTGGTGACTCTTATTATTTATTAAAAATAATTTTTTCATACAATATATTCTGATGACAGTTTCCTTTCCCCCATCTTGTTCCAGATCCTTCCGTTTCACCACATATTCCACTCCACAACTTTTTTCTCTCTCTCTCTTTAGAAAATTAAAGTCAGAAATAAGGAAAGTAAACAAACCAGAATTTAAAAAAAAAAAGCAAAACACAAGAAACCCATACATGTGCACATACACACGCACACACACAGAGAGAACAGAAAATTGGAAACCGTAATATACATGCAAAAGACCAGCAAGATTTTTAAAAATGCCCAAACAAAGCAATATGAGATTTTGTAAAAGTTTACAAAAATACTACTTTTGTTTTCTGTTGGCCATCTACTGCCTAATATATACTATGGTTTATTATATTTATTAAGTGTGGTTTATATACCATTCTGATTTCACTAGACAAAACTAAATTTTCCTTTGCAAGCAATTGTCAATTGGAGATAGCTTCTTGGCTAGGGGTGGGAGCTCACATCCACTTCCCCCCTCTCAGCCCTAGGACCCCACCTGGCCTATTGTGCTTGAAAGAGACTGTGTTCTTGGTGTCTTCCATCCCTGTTGGCTCTTACACTCTTTCCACCTCCTTCTCGAGAGAGTTCCCTGAGCCTTGAAGGGAAGGGTTTGAGTAAGACATCCAACTGAGGGCTGACTGTTCCAAAGTCTCTCAGTCTGAAGGTTGTCCAGTTGTGGGTCTCTGTATTTGTCCCCATCTACTGCAGAAGGAAGCTTCTCTGGTGATTGCTGAGCAAGACACTGACATAACAGAATGTCTTTAGGAGTCGTTTTATTGCTATGATCCTTTAGCAGAACAATAGCACTGGGTTATCCCCTAGGTCCATGGCCTATATAGACCCAAGCAGTGTCAGGCAGGTTCCATTTCATGGAGTGGGCCTTAAGTACTATCAGAGAGTGGTTGGTTACGCACACTACTTCTGTGCCACTATGGCAGCAGCATATGCAGGCAGGTCACCCCTGTAGACTGAAGAGGTTTTGGCTAGGTTGGTCAGTAGCATTCTCCCCTGATAGCATGCAGAGTGTCTTCCAGTGCCATGATCATCATCAGTCTGTAGGAGTGAAGGCTGAAGTTAGCCACCAGCTCAGCTTCTCTGTGTTCAATGAGATATGTAACAGTTGTCTTCAGCGATAGGGTCTTACAGTCAATTGGTGGCTTTTAAATAATAAAAGCCCACTGTGCTGATATGGCAACTAACTTTCCACTTCTCTACACACTTGGGATACTAGCCTTATCAGGTTCTAACACTTTAGTCATCACACTAGTCTTCTAACCCTAAATGTACAGTTTGTCCTTTACCTCAGTGGGTTAAAAATAAAATGTAATGAGAATCAATAAAACCTAGGAAAGACTTGTGTCTGTGACCCAACTCTGAGAGGTGATAGTCTCCCAGATTGGAGCATTGTACCAGTGTGGGAAACTGTTCTGTTTTGTTTTTTAATCATATTTCATGAACCTTCCCTCCCCCTTTGCAAGGATTAGCCTTGCAAATTGTGTCAAATTGTGAAGCTGAGCTCCCACCAACAGTATGAGACACAATCACCACATATGTCAGAGATAAATATCCAGCGGCATCTTGGGCTCTTATGTTTCTAGTCCTTGAGTGCTGAAACAGCCCTGAGTACTGAATCATTTTTGTTTGCTTGTGTATTCCTTGTGCTACACTAAGACTATTCATTGTTTCTAACATTTCCAAGGTCAGATCCTAGTTCAGAGTGAAATTATTAATACCATGTGAACATGAGCATGGGTATTGAACTTTCCTGCCTTTGGTAACACACACATGCACAAGTTCATCTGAGTGCACCGGAGAGTGTCTATGCACATATGTGCATATGGAGGCCAGAGGTCAACCTTGGGTGTGGTTTTTCAAAAGCCTTTCACCTAGTTTTTCTCATTGGCTTGGAACTCACTGAGTAGCCTAGGCGTTTTGACCAGTGAGTCCCAGGGACCCCTCTCTCTCCAAAAGGATTCACCACCATGCTCAGGTTTCTTATATGGGTTCCGAGGGCTGAACTGAGGTTCTTACACTTGCATGGAATGCTCTTTACTAACTACGCTATCCCCTCAACCCCTAGAGTTTTGTCCCCCCAAAGGACAATTTGCAAGTCCATTTGGGTGAAGTGGTTACACTGGTAAATATGATGAGTACTACAAGCTTCTGATGAACCAGCAACAGGAATCACTATCTAAGAGGGTGGCATGGGTAGGCACATGCTGTCCAAAGACACAGAGGATGTCTGCCGTCTGCTAGTAGGGCTGTGGCATGTTGGCTTCTTCTTCCCCTGCCCAGTAATCTACCATTCCTATTGTCCCCAAAGTGGGTCACCTGAGGATTCTATGAACTATTATTTTATTTAATTAGATAACTCACATGAGTTCTCAGGTATATTTACCTGTTTCTTTCTGTGGTCTGTCCGCTGCATCCAGATAGCAAGCCTATATGTCAATATCAATTATCGCCTATTAAAGCTGGTTATAATTAATCACACAACAGTGGGATGATTTCATTTATTCCCTGAAGTTTGGAGGTTCTGACATTCCTGACAGAAAATAATAAATGCAAATACATTTTCCAAACTTAGGTGTGCATTTGGGCCACCATCAAATAATTATTTAGCAAGCTCTTGTTAAATTCGAACTTAAGTGGCTCCTGCATAAGATTAATGATGTTGTGAGACACTACCAAAAGGCAAGAGTGACCCTGTACTGTCTTTATCTTTATTTTTGTTTTTGAGAGGCAGGAAATAGAAAGAGATATGAGGAGAGAGAGAAACAGAGAGAAAGAGATATGTGGTGAGAGAGCATGAAGTTGGCTGAATGGGGAAGGAGGACCTGGGAGGAGCTGGGGAAGGGAAAAACATGATCAAAATAGTGTATGAAAAATGCAAATTTTTTTAAAACCTCCATACTGTCTCTGAATGCTGAAAAACAGACAGCTGATGGTTGCAAAACAATGAGAATTATTTAATGGCACACAACTGTAGAGTTTAAAAATAAAAATAGTAAAATGTGTGGTTAGCATGCACAGTACTTAACGGGGGACACAATCATTGCTGGATATCTTCTTCTGTCATCATCCTTTTCTGAGACAGGCTCTCTCAGTGAACGTGGAGCCCAGTGTTTCAGAGAGAATGGCTAGTTAACAAGGGATCCTCTGTCCCCACCTCTACAGCTAGAGTCACAGCTGCCAGACAGATCCTCTGTCCCCACCTCTACAGCTAGGATCACAGCTGCCACACACAGCTTTTACACGGTGCCAGAGAGCCACATCCAGGTCCTCATAATGGTGCGACAAGCGCTTTTACTGACTGAATCATGTCCTTTAGCCCTGAAGTGGTATATTTTATTTCATATAATGCTTTATCCCAATTTTTAAACAGTTAGGGTGTAGAGGACAGAAACATGATGTAGTGTCAAAATATAGGCTCTTGGAAGCAACAGCAAAAGAATTAATATACTTTACATAGGTGCAACTTTCATTCTCAAAAAGGCCATGTATACATTTGCCATAATAACATGGCAGAAAATAATTCGCTATTCATGGTTCTATTTAAAAAAAAAAAGAGCTAATATGATTCACATAAAAACTGCACTAATGAATGGAAGGAGTTGCAGAGACAAATTTTGGATCAGGGACTGAAGGAATGACTATCCAGAGACTACCCCACCTGGGGATCCATCCCATAAACAACCACCAAACCAGAAACTATTTCAGATGCTAACAACAGCTTGCTGACAGGAGCCTGATATAGCTGTCTACTGACAGGCTCTTCCAGTGCCTGACAAATACAGAAGTGGATGCTCACAGCCATCCATTGGATGGAGCACAGGGTCCCCAATGGAGTAACTAGAGAAAGGACCCAAGGAGATGAAGGAGTTTGCAGCCCCATAGGAGGAACAACAATATGAACTAACCAGTACCCCCAGAGCTCCCTGGGACTAAACCACCAATCAAAGAAAACACATGGAGAGACTCATGGCTCTAGCTACATATGTAGTAGAGGATAGTCTAGTCCGGCATCAATGGGAGGAGAGGCCCTTAGTCCAATAAATGTTCTATGCCCCAGTATAAGGGAACACCAGGTCCAAGAAGCAGGAGTGGGTGGCTGGTGAGCAGGGGGGGGGGGGAGTAGGGAATTTTTGGAGGAGAAACTAGGAAAGGGAATAACATTGGAAATGTAAATAAAGAAATATCTAATTAAAAAAAGAAAAAGAAAAAAAACTGCACTAATGAGATGTTGAGTCGGGAACCAGCAAACAAAAAGATTCTCCTCGTGTATGTGGCTTGAAGTGCATCTTAATTATCTGCTTTGCAACGTGCAAAGAATTCTAGTAGCATTCATCTTACTGGGTCTTCCCAAAAGGCTTAAACGAGTTACATGTTTTCATCCTTTAACGCAGACACATCTACCAACATTTTTCTTTCAAGGGAGCTCACAGCCATTTCATCTCATAAGCTTTCCACGTGTAGTTTTCCTTTCTGGTTTTGGTAGCAGGCCGTTTCATCTAGAATTAATTTAAAGAATCACATGAGGTGAAGACATAGTCTCATTTTCCCACACAGCTAATCTACCGGTTCAAAACACCTTATTAAGCATGCCTTCCACCCTGCATTTGTTTCCTGACTGAAAATGCATTATTAAATATGGGTGTTCACTTCAAATTTACCTCTTCTAACTCTATTCTGCAAATCTTTTTCCCACCCCAACGTTCTCTTAATATTTTAATTCTATTATTTTAATAACAATTGTAAAATTAGTCCATTTGCTTTTGCCTTCTAAAAATATAGTAACTGTCCCTGGATACTCTCATCTGTTAGCTTTTTCAAAGAAAATTTAGAATGCCTTTGCTACTATGTCCCCTCTGAGACAAGAAATAAGCAATGAGGGAACGAGACCTCCTTAGCATCCCTTGGTTGATTGTTGCTGTTCATTTGTATGAAGCAAGGATAGGCTCTGAGTTATTTTTCTCAACCCCACTCTGCCATTTCCTGCCATTTTTGGACATCTGTATTTTCAGGAGCTTTTCTCACATGGAGCAGAATTTAGTGGGATGGGCTCTAACTAAAGCTCTGCTCAGCCTGTGTGGATCTAACTGTCCCCCAAAAGATCCATGGGTCAGAGGCTTGGCCCTGAGTGACACTACTGGGCGGTAATGGAAACTTTCAGGTTGGAGGATTTACATCATGGGAGACCTGTCCTCAAGGGGCACTGTACCATCATTCCTGGGACACATGTGGGAAATAAGGCTCATAAATTGTCACCTGCCTAAGAAGGAATAGGTACATTTTTTCAAATAAACTAACATAAGTCTTACCTCTCCACACTTCTTAATTGAACACTAACTCTACTTTCGTGGTGCTGAGAGAGCTCAGGGCTGTGGTCTCTATTTCTTAGAAATACTCACTCTTGTTTTACTTGGTTTGAGTTGGGTTGGGTTGGGTTGGGTTGGGTTGGGTTGGGTGGGTTGGGTTGGGTTGGGTTGGGTTTTAAGACAGGATCTCATGTGTCTGGTCTGTTCTCAAACTCACCATATAGTCCAGGATGACCTTGAAGTCTTATCCCCCTTGTTCTCCCTCCTGAAAGCTGGGATTAGAGGTATGAGCCACCATCCTCAGTTTCGTGTGGTCCAGGGGATCACAGAGCCTTAGCAAATACTCTACCAAAAGAGCACCATCGCCAGCCTTACGGCTGCTCATTCCTGAAGCCAGGGATTTTTCTTTCCACCCTTGACACCTAACAAAAACCTAAATGTTGCACCATGTACTAAGATTTCTTCAGCCAGGTCCTCAAAGCAAAAGTGAAGAGAGCAGCTATCTTAACATCATTATTTGTCTTCCTAGCTCTCTTGGAAGCTTCCTGAATGAAGCCCCCTCACAGTCAATCACATGGAGATTCATACATGGGAACTCTAAAGCAGTTAGGACAGGAGTAAAGGAATCTCAGTTATGAAAGCTAGAAATACCTTTCCTATGTCTCCCATAGATGGAGCTGCAGTATGAGAAGGCTCCAATATGTTATTTACACATCATCAAAAACTACAAAGTTGTACTTCAGGAATAAGTCTCTCTCTTATTATCTCTTGACAAGTGGAGCCCAATTAAGGGCTTCCTGTGAGCTGGGTTTGGAGTGCAGCCACTCCCTGCCAAGGAGCTCTGCTGATCACAGCTAAGCTGCAATCCCTTAATCATGAAGGAACTGGACAGCTCCCAGGTCAGAGACACCGCAGGGCCACAGCAGAAGGAGGGGCTGCTTGTATCTGCTGATGGTTAAACCTGGGTTCCCCTGTGAGCTCTTGCTGGGCAATGGCCTGGTTTTCAGAATGAATGCTCACAGGGATTCATATTTGTTCAAGGATGGAGATTAAGCCAGGGAACATCAAGCACACAGGAGGTGGAGCCAGCATCCAGGCCTCGAGCCTACCTCAAATCCAAGAGTAGAGAATATAATGAGGAAAAGATGGGGCGGGGGGACATCCAACCCTTGGTGGGATGTTTGCCATAGCCCTTGAAAGCTGTGATAAATATCTGGGTACCAAACATTGACAGCATTGCCTTGTCCCTATCAGCAGACATTTGCTGGGCAGTTATCATGTATATGCTTTACCAAAGGAAAGGACTGGTACTTCCAGGAAGAGGTACTCATTTGTGACTTAACGGTTATCTGAGCAACCTGGTTCTCGCAGGTTCCCTCAATGACCCAAAGCAGGAGACAGTGCAGTCTACCAGTGCTAAGTTCATGCTCTCCTACTTACCTTCTGTACAGTGTAGGCAAGTTACTTTACCACACCCCTCAGACCACACACACACACACACACACACACACACACACACACACACACACAGAAGGAATCTGACCCTTAAGATCCAATGAGACAGGGCCTAGATGGCTGGTTCAGTGGTGAGAGCACAGACTGCTCTTGCAAAGGACTGGAGCTCAGGTCTCAGCACCCACGCTGGGTGGATCAGAACCTACAGTAACTCCAGTTCCAAGAGATCAAGGCTCTCTTCTGGCCTCCCAAGGCACAACATCCACATACATACAGGTAGGCACGTACATATACACATATTTTCTTAATATTTTTAGAAGATCAAACAGGACAAATCTAAAAATGGTTTCTATTGAAATTTGGTGTAGAAGGAGGTGAAAAACTATCTTAGTTCTATTTAATTTAACCATGATATTGGGAAAACATAATACCCTGGAGATTAAGAAGAACATGAGAAAAAAAAAAAAAAGACACACAAAATCAGTCCCAAGCAACAGAGAAGTGTATCAGGGACTGGTGTAGTCATTTGGCATCCACCTTGATCAGCTCCCTGGCTCAAAACGCAGAATAGCCCTGTCCCCATCCCTCCATATTCATCGGATCCTAGTAATGCAAGGGCCTCTCAGCCCATCTCATGCAGTCTGTCCACAGAAAACCTGGTCTCCACCCACTCCCAAGCTTGGATGCGTTCAAGGCTGAGATGCCTTTTAGTATGCACTCCGTACCCTCTTAGTTCTGTTGAACAGAAACCAAAACCTCTGTATCTACCACTCAGGGCCTTCGTCCATCAGCTTCCTGGGCTCCTAGCTGCTCTTTTCTAAGGCAGCCTTGGGCCCAGCTCCTCATCATCCACCTTTCTGAGAACCCCTACCAACTGCCTTGGGGTTCACAAGCGCTTTCCCTATAGCCCATTAGAAAAATGACATTTCGAGAAGGGAAAGCCTACATCCTGAGATCACTGGGGCCCTCCTCACAGAAATGAGTTAGTTCTTCACCTTGACTATCCAGAAGTTGACATTAGGCATGAAAATAACCATGACCTTCTCAGCCAGACCCCAGAGAGGAAATACTAAAAATATATGCATGTCTTCAGGCACCACAGTCAGTGCTGACACTATGAATAGCCCTCTGCTCCCCAGAGATTCAGACAGACAACCTGAAGGGACCTGCAGGCCATTTTGCATAGAGGGTGTGAGGAAAGTCATCAGCCAATGGTGGTCTTTTCCTGTAGGATATGAGGCATGACCCAGAGCCCAGAGACCTTGCCCATTTCTAAGCCACGGTGTGGCCCAGCAGAGGAAATAGGGGCTTTGACCATCTTAGAAACACAGCCCTCTCTCTCAGTGTTTGAGATTTATAAATCTTGGACTAAAATGAACTTATGGTTAAAACTATAGAACTTGGACTAAAATGAACTTATGGTTAAACTCAGTAACTCTGTAGTATTATTAATTGAAGTAAAATACAGTGGTGGTCTCTATGCAGGAGCTCTACAGTCAGGAGTGAAAGGACAGTAGCTAGAAAACATTTAACGCATCTGAAATGCAGAGGGGCACAAAACAGAGACATGGAAGTAGGAGGGGGTGTCTGGGTAAAAGAAGAGACTTGTTGGTAATCCAAGGGAGATGAGAGTGATAATAGTGGGAACAGGATCAAAGGGCATTGTGTGTGAGCATGTCTGAGCATGTGCATGTGTGAGCATGTGTGAGCATGGGTGGTGTGTGTGTGTGTGTGTGTGTGTGTGTGTGTGTGTGTGTGTAAGAGACAGAAATTGAGAAAGAATGAATCATTTTTTAACCCTTCATCTATACTGAACATGTGCAAAGTATTTTCTTTTCTCTATCTCCTAAGCCATAGGTTTTCAATCATCCTAATGCTGCAACTCTTTAATACAGCTCCTCAACTGTATTAAACTGTATGGTTGTATCCCTCCAACCATAAAATTATTTTCATTGCTACTTCATATCTGTAACTTTGCTGCTGTTATGAATTATAATGTAAATATCTGTGTTTTCCAATAGTCTTAGGCCGTTCAACCCCCACAGGGACCACAACCCTCAGGCTAAGGACTGCTGCCCTAAAGGATACAGCTTAACGGTTTGTGTCGCACGCGTATAGTATACACATTATACACTATGTAGTCTAGAGATGATTCAAGCTACATGGAAAAGTTGGCATACACTAGATACAAGCACTACATTTTCAGTAAAACTCAAGCAACCACAGATTATGATGTGCATAGGGCTCTGGGACCAGTCCCCTGTGGATAACAAGGAATGTGTGGATGTGGCTCCACTCTGCCCTGGGTTGTTCATCCCACACGAGTATTGTCAGTTGACAATGAACAAATGTTTACTGAGCCACTCACTGAGCTTGGCACTTCATCTTTACCACAGCCAGGTAAGAGGACACGATGACTACTATTTCCATTTCCACATAAAAAAAAAAAATGCAGCCAATAGCAGGTCCCTTGCCTTGTGTAGCAAGCATTCTGCCCATCACGATACCACCCCTGAAGTAAGTTTATATTTTTAAAAACGTTCGATAAAAGTATTAAATTAAAAGAAAACAAGAGATAAACATTAAGTTTCAAATTGCAAAGCTTTCTAGGTAGAGTGCTGAAATATATAAAGAACTGTAAAATGTAAACATGAAGCAACAAACGTGCCAACGCAGAAGTGAGCCAGTGGACTAGACCGGCAGTTCTCAAACGAAATATAAATGGTCAGGGCTATTTGAAAAAGTTTTTGACATCTGCAGCCATTGGGGAAATAAGAATTTAAATTGGTTTGAGATTCAAAAGTCAGAATGGCTATTGTGTTGGTTAGTGTTATGTCAACCTGACATAAGCTAGAGTTATTTGGGAAGAGGGAACCTCAGTTAAGAAAATGTCCCCAACAGACTGGCCTGTGGGCAAACCTGTAGTGCATTTTCTTAATTACTCAGGTATGTGGGAAGTCTCAGCCCAGTGTGGGTGGTGCCATCCCCGAGCAGATGGGCCTGGATTCTATTAAAAAGAAAAAAAAAAAAAAGTTTGGCTGAGTAAGCATGATGGTTTGAATATGCTCGGCCCAAGGGGGTGGCACTATTAGGAGGTGTGACCTTGTCGGAGTAGGTGTGCCACTGTGGGTGTTGGTTTTAAGACCCTCATCCTACCTGCCTGGAAGTCAGTATTCTGCTAGCAGCCTTCAAATAAAGATGTAGAACTCTTAGCAACTCCTGCATCATGTCTGCCTAGATGCTACCATGCTCCCATCTTGATGATAATGGACTGAACCTCTGAACCTGTAAGCCAGCCCCAATTAAATGTTGTCTTTATAAGACTTGCATTGGTCATGGTGTCTTTTCACAGCAGTAAAACCCTAACTAATATAGTAAACCAGGGGTGAGCAATCCAGTAAGCAGCATCCCTCCATGGCCTCTCTTCAGCTCCTGCCTTAAAGTTCCTGCCCTATTTGAGTTCCTGCCCTTTAAGGATGAGCAGTGATGTCAAAGTATAAGCAAAATGAATCCTTTGCTCCCCAAGTCACTTTGTGTCATGGTGTTTCATCACAGCCATAGGAACCCCAACAAAGACAGCTACCAACAAGAAAACAAGTGACAAAGGCTAGAGAGATGGCTCTGCGGTTAAAGAGCACTGACTGTTCTTCCAGTAGACTGTCTACCACCCACTCAGCAGCTGACAACCATCATGACTCTAGTTCTAGGAATCTTCTGGCTTACTCAGGCACTAAGCATAAAAGTGGTTCACAGACATACATGCGAGCAAAACAACCATAGTCATAAAATAAAAATGAAGAAAACAAGAGGCAACAAATGCTGGCTTTTGTTAAAAAGGGTTAAAGGAACCCCTACTCACTGTTGGCAAGGGTACAAACTAGTATACCAACGTCCTAGAAATTAATGTGGCAGTGTACTGGCTGGTTTTGTGTGTCAATTTGACAGAAGATGGATTTATCATAGAGAAAGGAGTCTCCCTTAAGGAAATGCCTCTATAAGATCCACCCGTAAGGCATTTTCTCAATTAGTGACCAAGGGTGGGAGGGCTCATTGTGGGTGGTGCCATCCCTGGGCTGGTAATCCTGGGTTCCATAAGAAAGCAAGCTGAGCAGGCCAGGGGAAGCAAGCCAGGAAGCAGCACCCCTCTATGGCCTCTGCATCAGCTCATGCTTACAAGTTCCTGCCCTGTATGAGTTCCTGTCCTGACTTCCTTTGGTGATGAACAGCAATGTGGAAGTGTAAGCTGAATAAACCCTTTCCTCCCCAACTGCTTCTTGGTCATAATGTTTTGTGCAGGAATAGAAACCCTAACTAAGACAGGCAGATTCTCAAAAAGCTGCGACTAGTTCTAGCACACCATATGGTGCATTCTTGAAGGACACCAAGTCCCACCATCGTCTGCCATGTTCACTATTTCTCTATAATAACAAGGAAATTGAAGCAGCCTAGATGTCCATCAAAAGAGTCAGGCATCTACTGTGGATTGCTTTTTGTGTATTTTATTTAGCTATGTCTAAATGGTTAATATATAGGAAGTCACATGATGATGTACTGGCCAAATTTTTCTAAACTATGCACACTGTAGGTTTTTTATATTGTAGTTTCCCGTCAACAGTACATTGCTTGCTGGTGATGTGTACTGCCTTACAGGATGCACAAATCCCTCCACAACAATCTTGTGGACCATCGACCTTTTTCAATAAGTCTAGAATGGTATTGAGTTAACAGCTCAATGGCAGAGCACTTACCTAGCCTATGTAAGGCCCTGGATTCAAAGTTCACTAGCACACACACACACAAGAAAAATAGTAAAATCAATAGCACCTACCTTTAACTTTAAAAAAAGAAAAAGTAAGGGAACTTTCTACTCTGTTTGGTTTTTTTTGTTTTGTTTTGGTTTGGTTTTTGGTTTTTCAAGACAGGGTTTCTCTGTATAGTCCTGGCTGTCCTGGAACTCACTTTGTAGACCAAGCTGGCCTCGAACTCAGAAATCCACCTGCCTCTGCCTCTGCCTCCCAAGTGCTGGGATTAAAGGCGTGCCCCACCACGCCCGGCGTTCTACTCTGTTTGTTACATAAAGATTACCTTCATGAGAAATGGCTCAACTGTTAAGAGCACTGGCTGTTCTTCCAGAAGACCCAAGTTTAGTTCCTAGCACCCACATGACAGCTAACTACTATCTGTAACTTCAGTTCTGGGGTATCCAATGCTTTCTTATGGCCTCCACAGGCTCTCCACCCAAAAGGTACCACAGGCATACATGCAGGCAAAAATATCTATTCACATAAAATAATATTTTAAATATTAGCAAATGAAAGGTGTTTGCTGCCTAGCCTGTCAGGGACACTGGGCAATGATGAAGAGAACAACAGTAGAATCTCCTTTTTTCCAGAGAATAAAGCACCTACATTTCAGCTCCATAATCTTATAACTTCCTGAGTCCATGACTCCTCTAAGCCTTCCTTTCCTCATTCTCCAAGGGAGACCCGCCCCTCAGGGCTGTGCTGGGTAAGAGCACATGGGGGTGGGGGGCAAACACACACATACACACACACACACACACACACACACACACACACACACACACACACGTGCGCGCGTGCACTCTACTAGCAAGATCTTAACATCGAGTAATCCTGGGATAACCATGCGCGTCCTTCCTTTCCCACAAGTACAGTGCATGAAATGCACTGGGTGCGCTGGCCAGAGCTTTTCCTACACAGAACCTGCCTGCCTCTCCCAAAAGAGGTGCAGGCGCTTGCTGCTCTGCACACAAACATGGGACGGTAATTTCCTTCAGATCTGACAGAGAAGCTTAATCCTCCCAAACCAAAACTGGAGTCATATTCCTTCTCATTATCAAGACAGAATTTCTGACCATTCAGAGGGCAGAGCCGTGTCCCGCAGTGTTGGTTTTTATTGTCAACAGGTTTCCATGACACTGTTGTTCTTCCTTCTGTAGCTGCAGTAGGTTAGGCTCTGACCTGGGAGGGATCACCACCCATCACTGTCACAAATGCTGGGGTCCTTGAGCAGCCTATGGGGTTCAGAGAAATAATAACTGAGGCAGGCAGTCCTAAAGAGCTGGGGTGATGGTCAAAACCAAATCTGCATCCACTTTCACTCGTTATCACCACGTGCTGTTAAGGAAGTTTTCATGAGAGTGACCTGGGTATATGACTTCTCTTGTGAGTACATGCAGTATTTATTGAAAAAGGGAATGATTCCCAAAGAGACATATAATCTGACAGTTTGTATCATTCCCCTAGGGGATAGTCTACCTTTTGTCCATTTGTCCATTTCTCTGATGTTTTCTACAAAAGAGAGAGGCAGAGAGTAGCAGACTCATAACCATCAGCAGCACCCTTGTAGGAGACACGATGTGAACACATCTGTCATTCATTTCCCACCAGCCAACATTTCTCAGCTGCCAATTCACGAGGCACCTGGCCCAACTCCCCTTTCAGTTTTCTGGAGTGGCTGCTGCTGTGTTTACTGTTTTCTTCTAGTGTTCTGAGCCAGAACACCGCTAAGTAGCTCAGCCTCTTCAGAAACTCACACTGAAGCCCAAGCCAGCCTCATACTAGTTCTCTTCCTGCGTCAGCCTCTTTAGTTACATGTGTACTGGCACTCCTAGCCTTCTGGACCCTCTTTAGCTAGATCTCGGGTGTGCTCTCCAGATGCCTCATGATTGCTCCTAGTCTTTTCAACCTACCAGCAAGAATATAGTCTGTCTGCTCCTGACTCCTCTAATCTCAGGTCCTGAATCAGGGGCATGGGAAAGGGATTTGAAAGCAAACTTCCAATTTGGGCCGTACACAAACCTTGTTTGATGCGAGTAAAATCTAGCCTCCAGCTCCATCCTAAAATATCTTTGGTGTCTGGCACTAAAGCCACTGTAAAGAAATAAACGTAAAGATTAAACTATAACTTAAATGTTCCTATGACAGTTAATAGTTTTTGTCAGCTTGATTGGATTTTGAGTCACCATGGAAACAGTTTAGTGTGTGTGTGGGGGGGGGGGTTGAATATGCTTGACCCATAGGAAGTGCACTATTAGGAGGTATGGCTTTGTTGGAATAGGTGTGGACCTGTTGGAGGAAGTGTATAGGTGAGCTTCGAGATCTCCTATGCTCAAGCTCCTCCTGGCTGCCTGTGGATCAAGATGGACAACCCTTGGCTCCTCCAGCACCATGTCAGTCTATGCAATGTCATGCTTCCCACCACGATGGTAATAGACTGAACCTCTGAAACTGTAAGCCAGTCCCAAATGAAATGTTTTCATTTATAAGAGTTGCTTTGATCATGGTGCCTCTTCCCAGCAACCCTAACTAAGACAGTCTAGGTGATTATGTCCAGAAAGATTTCGCTGAAGGTGAAGACCCATCCTGAATATGTGCAGCCGCCTCCACAGGCTGTGCTCCTTGACTGAATAAAAAGGAGAAAGGCCGATGAGGACCAGTGTTCACTTCCTTTGCTTACTGATCATGGACTGTATGTGAGCAGTGCCTAGCCTTCCGGCTACCATGACAGGCTCTATAAACGAAATCAACCTGCCCTTGTTTCCCTAATTGCTATTGTTGGATATTTTGTCTCAGTAAAAAGAAAAAGAAAAAATAGTTTTGCAGAAAAAAAATCTCAAAATCAATAGTAATCATCACTTATAGTAGCAAGACTACATGTAAGAGACAGTACTGCAGTGGATTTAATAAGGATCTCGGCTTAAACTCCTGTAATGGAGGCGCAGAGGAGGGGAGTGATGGAGAGATGGCTCAGCAGTTAAGAGGATTCACTGTTCTTGCAGAAATGAAGGCTTGGTTCCTTCACAACCATTTTATAACTCTAGTTACAGAGATTTGATGTCCTCTTATGGACTCCATGGATATTAGACATATGTCGTTCATTTATATACAGGCAGCCAAAACATACAAATTAAGTAAATGTAAAAAAAGGGGAAGGAGTAAGGGATGTTAGATTTGACCAGTGCATACTTCATGCATGTATGAAACATCACATTGAACCCATTAATCTGTATAATTAACACATAATAACCAAAAATAAAAGTTACAAACCAGCCATCAGGGAAAAATGTCTGTAACTCCACAACTCAAAAAGCTGAGACAGGATGATCACGAGTTTAAGCTGGGTTTTGTAGCAAGAAAATAAGTAAATATCAATAAATGGTGATAAAAATAAGTTGTATAAACAGTAAACCAAAGCTTTGAGATTGAATATGGGTTTTAAGATGTAGGACATGGGAGGTGATAGCTCAGTTGGGCAAAGCTTGGCATGCGGGAGGACCTGACCTCAGTCTCTGGCATCCATATCAGAAGCTGGACAGGCTAGCTCAAGTTTATAAACCAGCTCTGGATGGAAGCAAAAATCACTGGATACCTATAGTTCACTGGACAGCCAGCCGCACCTAGTAGCAACCAACCCCCACTCTTCATCCCCCATCCTGCAGGCCCATTATAAAATTCCTGAGGACAAATGGCACCAAGGTTGACCTCTAGCCTTCATGTGCACATGCACACATATGCACACTCACCCAAACATTTGCAATACACAACCATATGCAAATCAGATGAATAAAATCTGTATTTTTCATGTCACAAATTTCAGCTTCCAAATAAAGATAAATATTGTATTTCAACATCATTCAAAAGGTAGGCTATGCTTCCTCCTACATACCTTCACCCAATCATTTTTCCTTTTTTAATATTTGAGACAAAATATCATGTAGCTCAAGATGATCTCAAAGTCACTGTGTAACTGAGCCTGGCCTTGGATTCACTGTATAGTTGAGCCTGGCCATGAATCACTGTATAGCTGAGTCTGGCCTTGGAGTCACTGTATAACTGAGCCTGGCCATGAATCACTGTGTAACTAAGCC
Source organism: Mus minutoides (assembly GCA_902729485.2). Classification (NCBI taxonomy): domain Eukaryota; kingdom Metazoa; phylum Chordata; class Mammalia; order Rodentia; family Muridae; genus Mus; species Mus minutoides. Next base: position 369,158 of record LR749872.1, on the reverse strand, counting down.
TGACCTTGGAGTCACTGTATAGTTGAGCTTGGCCATGAATCACTGTATAGCTGAGTCTGGCCTTGAATTTTCAATCCTTTTCTGCCTCCCAAGTACTATGATTACTGTGCCTGGATTCTGTAGATTATTTTTTATTTTTTAAGTGTGTGTAGTGTGTAAATGTATATGCCTATCCATTTGTGGGGTATGTACCATACAGGTAGAGGCCCAAAATTAACAACAGGTGTGATTTAGGAATCACACTTCGATTTATTGATTGATTCAGAATCTCTCATGGAATCTGGAGCTCCCGAATCTAGCTAGTCTGGCTGGCTAGTTAGTATAAGCAGACCGCAGCGAAACCAGTGAACTAGACCACTCCTTGGGCAGAAAGGACAGTTTATTGGGAGGCAAACCACAGAGATGCCTCAGGAAATAGAGAAGAGTACTCGGTGGGAAAAGCCTTATCAGTGTTATTGGAGCAGAGAGCTGCAGGAGGCGGTATGCAGGCCAGAACAGTCTGAGAGTTAGCCTGAGAGGTTAGCAAGTGTGTGGGGACCTGCTGCAGGCTGTTTAGGTTAATCAGGAACCAGTATCATTTCCTTTACCTGACCATTGGAGGAAGATAAGGGAAGTAGTAGCTTTCCTAACAAACAGAATCCCACCTCGCAAGCTTTCTGAGTGATGAGCTTTGATCTATTTAGCTGATAGCAAGCAACCCTTCCGTTTGCTTGGTAAGAACCGAGGGTAGGGTTTGAACAGGGCTTTCATCTTAGGACACTGTTCGAAACACTGCCATGGGTGAGGGGGGCTACTTTGTAATCTAACAGCAGTGTGCCCCCAGGAATGCCCTATTTCACCTTCCAGGTGCTGGGGTTACAGATGGCCACCAGGACTATCTACCTTTGAGCGGTTACGAGGATCCAAACTCTGATCCTGTTTATCTGGCAAGTACTTATCCACCAGCCGTCTCTCCAGTGTCCGGATCCATTCATTATCCATCTTGTGAACTCTGCCCCATTCCCTAAGGAAAAGTTCCAAAGAACAACCTCCCCCTCACATACATGCATATTCTTTATTATGCTGAATCAGGGCAACAGGAGAAGAAAACTTAAAGGCTCAGTTGACCTCCACAAAGAAGAGCCAAGCAAAGAAAAAGGAGTGGATGTAAGCAAGTTCGTGGGTTCAGCTGAAAGGTTTGGGGGCTGGAGAAATAGCTAAGGTTAAGAGCACTTGTTCTTACAGATGAGCCAGGTTCCCTGCCCAGCATCCACATGGTGGCTCCCAACCATTCATACCTCCAAGTCAGGACATTTGATGCCCTCTTCTGACCTCTATGGATACCAGGCATACATGTGATGCACACATATGCAGGCAGAACAGTCAGACACATAAAAATAAAAACATACTTTCTGTCTTCCTAGCTCGTGTTTTAAAAAAACAGAGAAGTGGCACAGTTGGGAGTAGACTGCGAAGCAGCTGTCATGTTAGCTTACTTGATCTCGTTCTCACTGTAGTTCTAGCAATCAAAGCAGCACCTTGCACTTGGTAAGCGCACACTTTCCCTCTAAGCTGTATCCCCAGTGATAGATTTTAAAGTCCTGCTATGACGTCATCGGGAGAAAGAAAGACTGTTCTATCCTGCTTATAATTATAATTTACTACCAGGCAAATTATGGGTGGTGCACATCTGGGATCCCAGCACTCAAGGGCTGAAGTAGGAGGGTAACAAGTTCAAGGTCAGCCTAGGCTTATCTATTGACTGGGACTCAATGCTAAACTGAACCATGGATTATGACCCACAGCAACATAATGTAAGTGCCTAAAAGCTAACAGATCAGTTGGCAACATTGGTGTGTGGGTATGTGTATGTGTGCGGGTGTGTGACTACTTTCATAAAAGTAGGTCTCCTCTTCCCTCTTATTAATTTCTTCTCCATTGTGTTGATTGATGTTAGGTGTCAGTTTGAGTGGATTAAGGAATACCCAGACACCTCACATAGCATTGTGTCTGTGTTTATCAATGTGCATGTTTCCAGAGGTTAACAAGTGTGTGGATGACTGAACAGGAAATCCACCCTTAACATTGTCAGGCACTGTTTAACCAGCTGTATACTTGAGTATAACAAGAAGGCAAGAAAAGAATCTCTCAAGGACAGACTATGATTCTCCTGGCCTTGACATCAGAACTCCAGGGTTTATATTAGTACCAACCACCTGGGTTCTCAGGCCTGAAGTCTCAGAATGAGAATTATACCATCAGGCCCATGGGTTTGAAGCTTGGACTAAGTCGGAGAAGCAGCACTCCAGGTCTCCAGATTAGAAACAGCATATCCTGGGACGTCTCAACTCCTATCGCCACGTGAGCCACTTCGAGTCAGTCCCGGGGAGGTAGATAGTCAGTGGGTTGATAGACAGTGGATAGATGGGTAGATATAGACATGAGAAAGATGATTAATAAATAGCTTATTGATAATCAATAAATGATACATAGATATATAATGATGGATATATAATGGTGGATTATATATAAAGATTGATGGATATATAGACAATAGATAGATAGATAGATAGATAGATAGATAGATAGATAGATAGATAGATATCCTACTGCTATAATCTTTGAAGAACCCAAACTAATGCATTCAAGCTCACAGCTTTGTTTTATTTTGTATTTTTTTGCTTCATTGTACCTATTTTTATAACCCACTCCACTCCTTATAAAACAAGACTAAATAGAAATAAATAGAAATCACATTCTTGGCCACTTTGCACGTCATTTTCCTATGTATAGAATAAGAGTCTAGGACGCAATGTCCAACACATCGCTTCAGCTGCAACCCTGCCAGCTAGTCCTTCATTTCTACAGCTCAGGAGCCACATTATGTCCTTGACATAGTAACTGTAAGCCGCACCAGGTCCTTCAGTATATGGTAGGTTTGCCTTATAATCTGTTAGGTGGAATTTCTGTCCTAGAATATTGTCAGTGCCACTGATGAATTTTAAAGGAATCACTCCCGTCCTGTTATCATGATATGGTGCAAGTGTTCTTAGACCAGGAAGTAGGACACTAACACTTGATTTGGACTTAAGATGGGTATGAAACCCTGTGAGGCAAGTATTAAAAGAAAGTCACCTCTCTTTCTGTGGTACAGATGGGGAAAGTTAATAAAAAGAAATCAAGTGACCACACAGATTATGGTTGGCACCTAAACTGGACTCTGAACTCCTGACTCTACATCACTCTCTAAACCCCCAACCTTGGCAAAGACCCTTCACCTCTCCCTGAGCATTCCCAGGCCACACGCCTCCTAGACCTGCTTCACTGCTCCGTTGCTGTGAGCAGTTACACACCCCAGTTATACGGAGAATTGGTATTATCCCTCTTGGACCTGGTATTAGTATCAAAGTATATTGGTCTAATTGGTATTAGACCTCCTTGTAACCTTAAATCATTTATTCCTGAGCTAGAGGATCTGAGTTGAACTCTCTCAGATCTCTTTCTTCAGTAAGCACAAGACCCCAGTTCCCCAGGACTACCAACTGCCCAGAAACCTATGGAGGAAAGAGAAAAAAAAAAACACACAGTGAATGAGTCAATGATGGTTGGCCTTAATTGTCACCTTGATGTGATAGAGAACTATGCAGAAGAGACCTCCGGGTGTGTCTGTGAAGGCATGTCCAGAAAGTATTAGCTGAGGGGGGAAACTGACCCTCACAGTGAATGGCCCCTTTGAACAGGAAGCCAACTCCAAGGATGCAAGTGATTGAAGGAAAGAGTAGCGGTGCCTGCCTGTCTTGGCCTTTTCCTGCTGAACAAATGCATCTGTCGCTGCTGCTGCTAAGGTCTTCCACTGACTCCAGCTTCTTCATCCTTCCATGTAAACTAAATACAGCAACTCTCTAAAGATCCTCCCAGCCTTCAGCAGCAGATTAGGCCTGCTAGTGCAGCCTGTATCGGGGACTGGATAACAAGACCAGGCTCTGCCTCTCTGGCATGTAGACAGCCATTGTTGTACTGTCTAGGCCCTATTATGTAAGCCAATCTAGCTCCTTTCTTTTTCTGATAAACATATAAACATGTGTGTGTTCTATTGGTTTGATTAGAACCCCTAGAGAGCCCTACCTAGTAGAGTTATTATTATTACTAATAATAATAGCAACTTAATTAACTGCTTGAAAAATATAACATCATATCAACGTCATTGTGAAATCATTCCTTCAAAGGTTCTTTAAATGTAAGAACAATTTATAAATGAGATAATTAAAAAAAAAACTATTTTAAAAACTTCAATTTTATTAAAGTTTTACATTTAATTGAAGATGTGGGTTCATTTTACTGTGTTTAGTTAGTAAGCTTCTAGAAAATTGCAGAAAGCTTAAAATGTTCCTGGGTCGTCTGTTGCCTAAATTCCCCCATGTCAGCTAAGATGTCTTTTAGTGAAACCACTCCTTATGGTCTCAAAGTAAATGTAGTTTCTTCTGGTTGCTAAATTTGGCCAAGAAATGGAGCTTCATCTGTTGGAGAGAAGATGAAATTTCTAGGGAACACTTCGGGCCAACCAACACGAGCAGTTCTGAACTAAGGATGCTTAATTCCAGGAATTCAAAAGCAAGCTTCCTCCATCCATGCCAAGCTTCATCTTCTCCAGATATGATGATAGAATGCTTAAAAAAAAAAACTCTAGCAAAAGAGCTACTGAAGTCATCCACACTGGCATGTGGCATGGTTTTAATTGCCCCCAAGGAGCCTTGGGGTGCACAGGCAGGGTCCTAAAAAACATTGTAGTGTAGAAGCATCTTGCATTCTAGACAAGAGACTGCTTGTGATTCTGACAGACTTCCTACACTCATGTGATATGCTGGCATAGAAATGGGCACTTCTTTCAAAGCTCATTGGTGCTGTAAGAGCTGCCTTCACAGAGCCTAAGGTGAGACCATCTGGCACAAAGTCTTTATCCCTGGAGTCCTCAGAAGGCAGCAACGAGAGAAGCTGGGAGGATTGGCTTTTGCATCCTGGGGGCTGGTAATGATGACAACAGTACTTCCTAGCAGGCTGAGCCTGAGTCTTGGCTTTAATCCCAGGCCTTTGGGGAGTCCCAGAGAGCTGGATTACTGGGTCAACAATATTGATGGGCCCTGTTGAAGTCTCAGCCAGATCTGGAGCCTGCTTCCCTGCTGGCAAATGAAAGCATGCAGTTCATTTGAGTTCTAGGAGGCCTTCTTCAGTCCTGCCTCAGGCAGAAAATAAAGCTGTGGGCAGGGGGCTCAGGCATCAAGACAATGTGTGTAGAAAAGATTCTACCCACAGATCCTCTAAGTCAGCCTTGTGCGTGATGCTGCAGGCACAGCTCAGAAGAGAGCACTCATCTAGCCTCGTCCTGGGCTCCGTCCAGTACCACCACCACCAAAGGACAAAGCAAATCAAAACACCACCCCCACGCAATAAAATCCTACATCTCCAGCCTTTCAGGAGTCTGTCCAAGGATGCTTCCCAGCCCACCATCCAAGCCCACTTCGTCTATCAGTTCCCCCTCTACCCACACCCTTCAGATCAATGTTCAAATCTGAAGGTTCTACACACACACACACACACACACACACACACACACACACACACACACCTCACAATTCTGTCTCTGACTTGCTCAGCCTGTGTTCCCTAAACCAGCCCTCACTCCAGAACCCAGTAAGTACAGCAGAGTCACCTCTGGTTATGCAGGCAGAGTTTGAGATGCTTTCTACAGCATCTATGTAGAGACTCAGCCAGCACTCTTGAGAGAGAGGACCAGTTGCCAGAGAGCAAATAGGCCACCTTCATTAATCCAGTAGTACTTAAGGGGTTGGGTACATGTGCTATGTAAAAACTGTGCTAACACAAGGAATATGGCAAAGAGCTAGGGCTGCCTATGCAGAGGGTAGAGCCATCCTCCAGACCTCTGGGCAGCCATTCTGGTTCTCTGCTGCTTACTGATTCCAACAAAGCTGTCTTGGTTCCCATAGGAACTTATATTATTCTAATTCCAACATGGAAAATACAAGAGGGCACACCCATTTGGAGCAACTCAACCTGAAATAGCTATAAAGCTATCAGCACAACCAAGTGTCACTTCACCCTTTCTGATTCTCTTTTGAGTTCATGAATTGCTACCCTGGGAACCCCGTGGTATATGGGTCCCGCCAACATAGATCCATCAGTCTTTTGACTATAGAACTATAGAGCAAAGAAAGAAAATTCAGGCATTGATAAGTACCACACAGCCATTCTACATAGTAAATGTCAATGTGTCCACTAGATTAAGGAGAAGTCATTTACCTCATTGGAGAATACATGACAGTAAGAACAATGTAGCTCATGAAAACATATTTATGTTCTATTAAACATACAGCCACATCCCTCATGCAGACTGGGATACTCAAAACCAAAACACATAGTTGCCTGCAGGGTGTGTGGCTGGTTCCAAAAACACATTCCTGGATCATGAGGTTGACTTCTTGAAGGGTAATTCAAGGAGACAAATTACTCTCTTATCCCACAGTCTGAGCCAAGTCCTCTCCCCACCCTCGGCACAGATACTGATGTCTCTGGACCCATCAAAGCTTGTGGTAGCTCGCTTAAATCCGACCAAATCCCACATAATCCTTATCCCTACACTACTCTCAGGGATATTACATTTTGAAGGGATATCATCATTTAGATAGTGTACTTGAAAAACAAGAGCTCATTTAACATTTCTCACAATTTTAAAATGATTTTTTTAATTGAGTATTCAGTCTTCTCCACATTTGCAGGAACAGGCTATGCCTCAGCCTGTGAAATCAATGAATCTTTCAAGGCTCACCTCCATACTGAGTCTTCCTCCTCTGGGAGTCTTTGGAGGCCAACCCTGAGACAAAACAAAATCACCTTCAACAATGCGGAAATCATTCTCCATTCACACATTTAAAGCAGGAAATTTTTGATGAAATAATAATACCCATGTGAAGACTAAAGTTTCTTTTGTTTGACAGAATAATGTCTAGAGTTAAAGGGAAAACAGCAATTACAGCTGAAGAACAGAACATCCCGAGCTTCAAATCCATGCAGCTCTTAGCACCTCGCCGCCATTTTGCAGACTAACAGGGAACTCTCTTTGAGTGTTCAGACCTGATTTCCTAGCAATTTATGGAAGCCAAAAGCTCTTAGGAACTGGCAGTTATGCTAAGTCTGTGGGAGGGAGGAGACCAAAGTTCCAAAAGCCACAAGGAGTGAACCAAAAAGCAATTATGAAGAGGCAAGGGTCTGGACAGATGACTCAGTATGTAGACTACTTGTCACACAAACACTGGGACCTGAGTTTGATCCCCCAAACCAGAACCATTGTAAAACTAAATACCAGTGTGGGGTGTGCACTTATAACCTCAGTGCTGTAGGAACAGCAGACATAACTGGATTACTGGGGTTCATTGACCAGCCTTGTGCCCACAACACTGAGGTGAGAAACCCCGTCTCAAAGAAAAAATTAGGTGGCTTCTGAGGAATGACACCTGAGAGAGAGATTCATTCTAGATGCTAGAGAACCTTGTTTAAAGAGAGTGGAAATGTGGAGTGCTATGACCCCAGCTTTGAGCCTCCAGTTCAGTGCTGGGGGCTTAGACACTAGTTAGAGCTATCTGTGTCTGTCTGTGATAAATATGTGTTCACACATGCACAGATACACACACACAGCAACATCAGAGAAGCCTCAGAACCTTGTTGGTTCAGGCTGGGGAGAAATGGATGAAAGGCTAAGAATACATATCTAGACATATGACATGCTTCAACTCTGGAAAACTGGAAGGAAACTCTGGAAAACTGGAAGGGCAGGAGGTGGTGGTGAGCATCGGTATTCTCGGGATTTAGGGGGCGGAGCTGGGAAGATAGTGAATTCAAGGCTGGTGTGGCCTACATAAGGAGACCTTGCCTCAAAACAAAACAAAACAAAACAAAACAAAAAGTGAAGGACACAAAACACTTCCTGCCGCTATTTCTATTATCATACACAATGTGGAAGGCCTTGCTTTATGCATTTTTTTGTGTGTAATCTTCTAATTTCGACAGTGAGTGTGAGGGTTTTTTTCTTTCATGTAGAATAAAGAAATATTTTAGTTGTTCTAAAAAAGGAAAATGAAGGCTTAAGATCAAGGAATAAATAATAAGATAAATTCCTCTGAGAAGAGAAAATCGGCAGACGGGAGGCTCGGGCAGGAAGCTAAGGATGGAGAAAGAAGAAAACATTAAAATCAAGAGAGACTACCCAGGGTTGGAATTAAAGACAGCTCTGGGGTGATACACACAGGCTGTGAAAGTGAGAGGCAAATTAGTGCGAGTGTGGCTGTGATGTACCCAACTCTGTGATGGTTAGTATATGCTCGGCCCAGGGAGTGGCACTACTAGGAGGTGTGGAGTAGGTTCCTTGTTGGAGTAGGTGTGGCCTTGTTGGAGTAGGTGTGGGCTTGTTGGAGTAGGCGTGTCACTGTGAGGGTGGGCTTTAACACCCTCATTCTAGGTGCCTGGAAGCCAGTCTTCTAGCAGCCTTCAGATGAAGATGTAGAACTCTCAGCTCTATCTGTACCATTCCTGCGTGGATGCTGCCATGCTCCCACCTTGATGATAATGGACTGAGCCTCTGAACCTGTAAGCCAGCCCCAATTAAATGTTGTCCTTTATAAGACTTACCTTGGCCATGGTGTCTGCTCACAGCAGTAAAACCCTAACTAACATAACCTCTGGGTCCAGTTGTGGCTCCTGTAATAAAAACAGCAGATCCAAGTTATTAACTGAATGTGTGGCCACTCCAGAACAAGGCCAAGGAAGCCTGGGAGAGAAAAACAGTCATCCCTATAGGGGCCATCTTGAAAGGACATCTCTGATGTTAGAAAGAAAACGCTGTGACAGACATCCAGTGGGCAGATTTGTGAGGACCCAGGGCCAGTTGCTGAAGTACATGGCTCAGAGCAACAGCTCTCACCCTAGAGAGACACAGCCGGGAGCAATGGCACCCCAAAGGCAGATGGAGGAGACTCTTCAGAGACCCCAGCGTGAGGGCTGTGACTCAAGCCTTCTTTTTCTAGTGACTCTAATACAATCCAAATGACAGAAATTCCATCTTCAATGGGTGTGCACAATGTGTTTGACAAAAGAGAATCACTCATCGACAGTGTCCAGGCTTCCTTCCTTCCCCTCTCACACATAAGAAAAGTCTGACTTGACCCTTCACCACCACCACCACCATCATCACCATAGCCATCACTGCCACTGCTGCCACAACCACCAGCCACAGAGCTGCTTTGTCAAAATCAGCCTTTGGGGATCTTGTGATGCAGAGCAAAGGGGCCAGTAAGTAAGGTAAGGGGCCAGTCTCAAAAGACAAATGTCATGACATGTGATTCCTCTTGTGTGAGGAATCTAGGCTTAAAATGTATATAAGAAGTGGAGGTCAAATTTCCTACCTGAGTCCCAGCATGGTGTGAGGTTCAGGAATCTATGCAGAAGGCCAAAACAGTCTAAGAGCCAGAAGTGGTAGATGACGCCAAGGGAGTATTGTCTACCAGAAACAACAGGACTGACATATTAGGAACTCACAGAAATTGTAACAGCTGATACAAGACCTGAATAAGATCAAACCAGACAAAATCCCCATGCAGGGAGGGGGAAGTAGGCACTATGCCCCACCACTAACCAAGAAGCTCTTTGCAACTGATACCTGCTGTGAAAGGGAGATCAGTTCTCTCCAATGAACTAGCTATAGCAACTACACTCCAGGGCAGGCCTATGCCCAGAAGTCGTTCACCAACACAAAAAACTCTCCATAGGTTGTTGGGGGTGTTTGTTTGTTTGTTTGTTTGGTGTGTGTGTGTGTGTGTGTGTGTGTGTCCAAGTTCATAATATATTTGCATTAAAATGCCATGATAACACCCATAATTTAATACAAGAAATATACACTAATAAAAAGGAAATGACAAACAAAAATCAAAACTAAGAATATAAAAGGTGTCCTGAGCCCAGTCTTGGTGGGACATATCTGTCATTCCAGCCCTTGCTGAGAAGAGGCAAGAGGGTCATCAAAAAGTGGTCAGCCTGGACTATATAGTAAGATCCTGTTGCAAACACACACATACACACACACACCACTAAGGAGACATGATACTCTTGTAGGAACTTGTAGGACATTAACCTGAGTCCAATAACACCACAATAAACAACTTCTCTCTAATGTTCCATGTGTCTTCACTAAAAGGGGTTGTTAGCCTTTATTGTTTCCCTGGGGGGGGGGGGTCCAACCAGAAATGCCCCTTCTCTCTAATATAGATATAGATAAAGATATTTCTAGAAGTGATGGGGAAAAACATAATATATTCCCTAAGCTTAAGCTCTGTACGCCTGACAGTTTTATACCTTGGTACTCACCAATGAAAGCCCTTTAATAAAATCAATTATATTTAGCTTAATTGACAGGAATAGTGAGTTATCCCATGTATACTGATATAGTATCCCTAAGCTTGTACTTGCAAAGTTAGTCATACAACACATATATGGTACACACTGATACCTGCTAGGGACCCTAAGAACTCAGCAGCAAACTGTGACTCTTAGCCAATACTCAGGAGCTGAGTGACAACACGTGACTTACTTAAAATGCTTCAGGGTTATTCATTGCATGGTACAATCTAGCACAAAGACAGTAAGAATACAGTGGGTATCTCAACACCATACAGCCCGTGACCCTTGATAGACATCACTAGTCAATCTATTCGATCTTTCTGCTAAGTCAGGCATGATCCAGAAACATTCTTGTTATGATCTAAGTAGTCACTCTTCATGGATCACAGCTAGCAAGTGAAATGGGTCTGTTTCCCCTCCTATTCTGTGAGGGGATTGTGGTTGAAGGGTCAGTTTGGACATAAGTATCCAAAGGTCCCACACAAGGGACCCTGAGTCTTAGTAGAGTTGGTAGTGCAGAGATAAACTGGCAGCAGATGGGCCTTCTACAGTGATGTAGATACAACATATACACAATAGGAAGTTCAAGATAATCACCTATTCAGTCCCCAAGCCCCTCCCATTCCATGTCTTGGTTTGGGCACTGAATGCTGCTATTTGAAACAAGGGTATTTTCAGGAAGTAACCTTCTGAGCTATTATCTTTGATAAATATCTTGGCTCAACTTAATATTTCATGGCAACAAACAAGATAAACAGAAAGACTCTAAATGATTAGGGTTCCAGATGGCTCTGGTTTTGAAGAGACAACTTATCAGCTATTAGTCAATGAAGACGCCAAGCGTCTTCATGAGGAACACCACTCCTCATCTACCTGCCATGCCACTCTCCAGAGGGCCAGCCAGCAGCAAGGCATTCTAATCTGAAAAGTCAAATGCTCAGAGAGGGACCAAAAATTCCATAGTAAGAAGCTGAAGGAAAACACTCAGGTAGAACTGTGTGTTCAATAAAGAAATTTAAAAGCCAGGTCTGATAACAAGTTGCCCTGCTGCTAAGGCAGATGTCTGAGGTTACTGAAAAGCCCTGAGCTCAGTGCAAAATGGCAGACTCCCTTTGTCAGGAGGCTTCCTCTTCTCAATTTGAGGGATCCCAGACTCCACATAGCTGTCAAAAGGCACATAAATTTGGTTGGATAACATATTCAGCTTCCTCCCTCCTGATAAGAACCCAATCAGCTAGCACCTGAGATTTCCAAAATGCCTCCCCATGTTAATGAGGTAGGTACCCCAGTACCTTAGCTTTCAGCCAATGACCTTTGCCCACCCTGGATACTCATATCCCTTAACCCAAAACTAGATAACCCTTGAATCACCCAGAGTAAAGTAGATCTGCGTCCCCAAAGCTGGTCCCGGTGTGTCATTGTTACCATTTGTACTCCCAGGGCTCCTGAACACACACACACCCTCCATTTGCCCTCGAGGACTGATACTGGCCAATGATACCTGGGGGTAAGGAGCAGAGTCAGGCAGATCTCTGTGAGTTTCGGGTCAGCCTGGTCTACAGAGTGAGTTTCCATGACAGCCAGGGCTACACAGAGAAACCCTCTCTCAAAAGACCAAAAAGAAAGAAAGAGAGAGAGAGAAAGAGAGAGAGAGAGAGACAGAGACAGAGAGGGAGGGAGAGGGAGGGAGGGAGGGAGGGAGGAAGGAAGGAAGGAAGGAAGGAAGGAAGGAAGGAAGGAAGGAAGGAAGGAAGGAAGGAAGGAAGGAAGGAGAAAAGAAATTTAAATTTAAGAAATTAAATTTAAACTGAGACAGACTGGTTAGGCTCATGCCTCACCCGTTTGGTATCTTACTGACTGCTGCAATCCAGACATGAGGCTTGGTTTTCTTTAAGGGAGTTAAAGGCCAGGTAAAGTTACAGCCTAAAGTCAAATTACCCAGAGTAACAGAGAGTTTACTTAACTTAGGTTCCTCTTGGTAGGATTAAAAACAGTTTACACTGTTTTAATACTCTTTCTGTCTTCTTTTACCTTGATAAACTAAGTCATAAACGAGAGAACTGGGGGGGGGGGGGGGGGGGGGGGGGGGGGGGAGGCCTGGAGAGAAGGCTTGGGACTTCAGAGCACTTGCAGAGGACCTAGGTTTGGTTCCCAGCATCCACATGGTGGCTCATAACCATGCCTAACTCCAGTTCCAGGGGATCTAATGTCATGTTCTGAGCTCCTCCTGCATCAGACACAAATGTGGTGCATGTACATATGTGTAGCCTTCTCAGCTTTGAGTAGGCCTTTCTCAGCCTTGAAAAGGCGAAGCAGTTTTCCCAGGCTTAAGCAGGCTAAGCAGACCTTGCATACTCACCATGACAGGTCTTAGCAACCTAGGCAGAGACATCTGTCTTGGCTGCAGTTGCAGGTTCCCATGGGAACATTGATATTTTGACTGCCTGCACTGACCTTGCTTCTACAACATACTCCATCTGAAGAAGGAGATGGGTTTTGTGGGGTTTTTTCCTTTATAAACCCAAAGCTTATTATTAAACTTTGAGCCTTGATCAGAACCTTTGTCTTGGCTTCATCCTTCTCTCACCTTCTTACCCTATTTCCCGGCCCTCTTTCAGGTAAAGCCAGTTCGCCCGTGGCTGCTGGATGGCTACACATATGTGCAGGCAAAACACTGATACACACAAAATAAATAAATTTTAAAACAAAACAACAACAACAAAAAGCAATAAACAGAAACAGCTCAGTGGTTAAGAAGAGTTCTTGTTGCTCTTGAAGGTGACAAGATTTTACACACTCACATCCAGTTGCTCACAGCCATCTAGGAGATCTGACACCTCTTCTGGCCTTTGCAGACACCTGTATTCACATGCATATAATTTAAAATAGATAAATTAAAAAACAAATAAATATAAAAGGCTCAGCCAATCGTTTGGTGATTTCTATAATAGAAAAAAAATCAAGTTTGTCTTACCTTATTTTTTAGTTTGATTATAATTAACACAACCATGTGTTAAATCTTTGACAATCTCAGATATTTCTGAGATGGAAGGTACTAGTTACCGTTCTCCTTGCTGTGACCAAAATACCTGAGAGAGCAAACTAAAGGAGGGACATTTTATTATGACTCACCATTTCAGCTCAGCCTAGTGGAGCCAGCATGGTGGAATCCCTGGTGACCGGAGCATGTGGCAGAGAAAGGAGCTCCTCACATCCTGGTGGATCAGGAAGAAGAAAGTTCAGAGAAACTCAAAGGCAGATGAAACCTTCAAGGCCCAGACCCAGCCTCCTACTTTTGCTAGCTAGATCATATGTCCTAAAGGCTCCATGTCTTAGCCTCTGTTCTGTTGTTGTGAAGAGACACCATGACCACAGCAACTCTTATAAAGGAAAGCATTTGATTGGGGCTAGTTTACAGGTTCGTCATGGTGGGAAGCAGACAGATATGGCTGGAGCAATAGCTGAGAACTTTACATCCTGATCTGTAAGCTGCAAGCAGAGAGAGAGAGAAAGACTTGGCCTGGCATAAACTTTTGAAACCTCAAAGCCACCCTCAGCTATATACCTCCTCCAACAAGGCCATAATCCTTCCCAAACTGGTCTACTACTAACTGGAGACCAAGTGTTCAAATACATGAGCTCATAGTTCACATCAAGCCATAACCAACCAACAGATACAACGTTTGGAACAAAAAAAGGCATGGCAGTATTATAATGTCCCTATCTTCATGCACAACATTTTACAGCATAGACATAAATACCATTTTATACAAAGTAAAAGAATTACTAATTTACTTATAAGCCCTTTATTGTGAAGACTTTCAAGTCATAACCCCTTCTGGCTTTAACATCTATAGTTACCTTATATGCCCCAATACAGGGGAACGCCAGAGCCAAGAAGTCGCAGTGGGTGGGTAGGGGAGCAGGGCAGGGGGCGGGGGGAGGGGGGATAATAGGAAACTTTCAGGATAGCATTTGAAATGTAAATTAAGAAAATATCTAATAAAAAAAGTGAAAAAACTGCCAAAAAAAAAAATCTCTGGTTCTCCGAACAATATGCCAACATCTTTTTCTTCAACTTCACAAAATCTCGGAGTATTTGCAAGGCTACCCTATGCACTTCACAGCCAACTTGTATCAAGTGTATTCTTACATTAGCAGGTGCTGTGGCCTCCATCAAAAACACTGACTAGAAATAAATGTAGACAAGCAGAGAGAGGCAGAGGCTAGCAGCGAGCATTCTTGAGAGAAAGCATGTTTGATGAGTTGATGGGTGATTATTTTCATGTGATAATAAATTTTGCTTTCCCCCTGAAACCATGTAATTGTTGTGATTGAGGTAAAGAACACCTCAATTTTGAGGTTGCTCAATTAGGAGATCTTCCTCCTGTGTCACAAGCTGCTGAAAAACCTAACTGAACACAGTTACACACACACACACACACACACACACACTGGTTTTGAGAGCCAGAAACTGCACCCAGCTAGGGTGTGTTCAGTTGTAGAACACTCACCAAGCATGTTATAAGGCCATGAGTTCAATAGCCAGGACTGAGATTTTAAAAGAAACAGAAATTGAACCCAGGAACTTACTCACATAAGCACAGCTTCTCTTTTGAGCTATACTCCAAATATGATCCCCAAATTTACTTTTAATTTTTCATCAGTTAAACAAACTGTACACATTTTCTTTTGGAGAAAGGGAGGTGGTGAGATAGTTTCTGTGTAAAAAAGGGTTGGCTTTGAACTTGCTCTGTAGCCAAAGATAGTACGGAACTCACAGTTCCCCTGTCTCAGACTCTCAAGTACAGCTTGTACAACCTAGCCTTGCTAAATATCTTTTACACACACACACACACACTGGTGGCAAGGGGTGAGATTGTCTTCCTATGTAGTTTAGGCTTATCTTGATCTCCCTATCCTCCTGCATCAGCTTCCCAAGGACTGGAGTTACAGGCATGTACACCACAGCTGTTGAAAATAGAGGGGTTTCTGCTAAATATTTTAAATAGGTATGTAAAATCATGAGCTTGTTTGTGACATACATGTATCATTGTACTTTTCTCGTGTTCACTCCTGTAATC
Organism: Mus minutoides; assembly: GCA_902729485.2. Taxonomy (NCBI): domain Eukaryota; kingdom Metazoa; phylum Chordata; class Mammalia; order Rodentia; family Muridae; genus Mus; species Mus minutoides. Next base: position 353,634 of record LR749872.1, on the reverse strand, counting down.
ATCCTCCTTTGTCCCGGGTACTGGTTGGTCTTTTGCTACTTGTATTCAAATGCTAAATTCTGTTTCCCAGGGTCTTCCTTGCCTGCAGATGAGGAAATTCTCACAGATACCAGCTTTTGTTGTGCAAACCTTGCTCCTTAATTTAAAACTATTGGTTGAATAAAGATGCCTACAGCCTATAGCTGGGCAGAAAATAGGTAGGTGGGGCTTCTGTTCCCAAGCTTGAGGTCTGAGGCAGAGACCACAAAGAGAGTAATAGAAAAGAAGTTGCCATGGGATAGGTGGATTGTGAGTGCAGGGCCATGAGGACTGGCCATTTGGAGTAGGAGTGGCCCAGGGGGAACATGGCAAGTGATATCTTGGGGTTATTGACAGGGAGGTGGACAAAATAGCATAGAGGGCTGATATCTGCCCAGCTCTAGTACTTTAAGGCTTATGCTAAATATAAAGATTGTGTGTTTTATATGGACTAGCAAGAATAATTAATTCTTTGTACAGTCCTGTCTCCCCTTCCCACTAGTCCCTTCCCCCAGGCTTTCCCCCTTCTGCTTTCATGGCATATATATATATATTTGTGTGTCTGTGTTCCATATATGACAGAAAACAGGCAATAAGTTCTGAGGTTTAAAGGCAAATATTTGAAAATTCCAGTGTGTGAGCGTGTGTGTGTGTGTGTGTGTGTGTGTGTGTGTGTGTGTGTGTGTATACATGCACATGTAGGTGTGGGCTCACTTGCCCATGTGGGTTCAAGTGGAGGTCAAAGTTTGGCTTAAGGATGTCTTTCCTCCAACACTTCCCCACCTAATTTATTTTTTGAAGCAGGCTTAAAGTTCACCCTTTCTGCTAACCTGGCTGTCCATCAGCCTCTGGGACCCGCCTCTCCTTAACCCCTAGTGCTGAGATCACAAGCTCATGCCACCATCAAAGGTGTCTGAACAGGTTCTGGAGATCTGAGCTCAGGTCCCCTGCTCTACAGCAAGCATTTTACCTGGAGCTTTCTTTGGGGGACAGGGTCTCTTCACTAGCCTGGAGCTCATCAAGTAGGCTAGGCTGTCTGGTCATCAAAGCCAGGAATCCACCTGTCTCTGTCTCCCCAGTGCTGGGATTACAAGCACAAGCCACCACATTCAACTTTGTTGCGTGAGTTCTGTTGTGTGATCAGCACTTTACCAACTCAGCTATCTCAACAGTTTTGAAAGTTCCATGTTTTTAAATGCTAAAAACTGGGCATGGTGGCACATACCTTTTTATCCCAGTACTGGCCAGGTGCATCTCTGAGTTCAAGGCCAGCCTAGTTTACAGAGTTCCAGGACAGCCAGGGCTACACAGAGAAACTGTGTCTCAAAAAAAAAAAAAAAAGAAAAAGAAAAATGTGAAGAAATGTGTCACTCTTGAGGGTTGGTAGATAAGTCAAATCATTTTGATTCCCGGAGTCTCAAGGAATAGAAGGAAACACTGACAAATGTCGACTTTCATGGCGTACCTTCTACATCAGGAGCACTTCTGAAAAGCAGATGCATCCTCTCGCTCTGACAAAATATCACCATCGCCTCAAAGACAAAGAGAATCTTCCCCTTGAAAAACCTTATTTTTAACATACATTAATATCACAAAAAAAGGTCAGTGACTTTGAAATACTTGTCTTCTTGAGAAACAAGTGATTCATCTTTACAAGTGTTTCCTGCTTTTAAAGAGGACAAGAGTCACGTTCCCAGCATCCATAGAGGCCAGCTCACCTTCTGACGATCTAATACTTCTGGTCTCCTCAGGCACCTGTATTCACATGCATGTTCACGCACATGTGCACACGCACACAATTGCACATACACACACATAATAAAAAGTTAACAATAAATCCAGTTGGGTATGTGCATATGAGCTCAGTGCCCACAGAGGCCAGAGGCACTGATACCCTGGAGCTAATTACAGGCAGTTGTGAGCTGCACCTGAGGAGGGTGTCGAGACTCAAATCAGGTCCTCTAGAAGAAGAATAAATGCTCTTAACCACTGAGCCATCTCTCCAACCACAAAATAACCAGAAAAAAAAAGTCATATGAGATGAAAGGAGTTTTTTTTTTCTAGTCAGTCTCCTTTTTATCAAATATTAGGACAATTCTATTTAAAGTCTTTGCCCTTGTAAAATTAACATATCCTGTTTCCTCTTGATTTCCATTCTCTCCTGGACCAGCTTTTATGAACAACAGGTAATGGGTTTTACATCTGAGCTAGCATCTTACTCTCACCCCAGAGCTGGTCTCTCTTCCTGTCACAGTGACTGCTGCACACATGACGGCTCACAGTCATAAAACATTATTTTTTAAAAAGTTATTTTTCTTGATGACCACGGCTTTGAGTTGCACATCTAATGCACCCACCCGGCCGGCACAGGGGCCATGAACCTTGCATGCAACTTTCACTGGGACATTTGCCAGCATCAGACAGGGTGTGAGGGAGTGTGTGCCCCTATCAGGGATCCAGCGACCATAGAATGCACCGAAAGAGAGAGACTGTCTCAATAACAATAGAGGAGTCAGTCATAATGACAAGAAAGTGACCAGCAAAAAGCACGTAAGAGGAAAATGATCACCCAGGGGAGAGTTAAACCCCTTCTCCCGATCAGGAATCCTTTAAGGCTAATGTCCTATAATCACACTGAAAAGCTTGAAAATAGGTTATTTATCTCCCCAGTCTCACAGCCTAATGTGAGTAGATGGAATTTATCTTTTCTTTTTTTAAGAATCTCTTTTTCTGAAACTTTGTTCTCAAAGAATGGCACCGCAATGAGCTGGATACCCCAAGAATAGTTATTATCTTTCAACACACAAATGGCCAGCCTGCCTTCACCCTTGTCCTCTTTATGGTCACTATCGCTATGATGAAACACCATGACCAAAAGCAAGTTGGGGAGGAAGGAATTTATTTGAGCTATACTTCCACATTGTAGTCCCTCACTGGAGGAAGCCAGGACAGGAACTCAATCAGGGCTGCAACCCAGAAACAAGAGCTGGTGCAGAGGCCATGGAGAGGTGCTGCTTACTGCCTGCTAATTCTGGCTTGCTCAGCCTGCTTTCATATAGAGCCCAGGACCACCAGCTCATGGATGACACCACCCACAATGGGCTGCACCCTCCTCCATTAGTCACTAACTAAGAAAATGCCCCAGAGGCTGACCTACAGCCCCATCTTATGGAGGTCCCTCCTCTCAGATGACTTTAGCTTGTATCAGGTTGACATATCCAGCACAACTACTTGATTCACTACTTGATAGGAATTAAGGGCATACCAGAGTGCTGGAAGGGCTTATAAAAGGAATGGCATTATTTTTATTTTGATCGGGGCCTTTGAGGCTGCTGTACTTACAAATCTTAACTTTTATCTCTTTTTTTTGTTTGTTTGTTTTTGGTTTTGTTTTTGTTTTTTGAGACAGGGTTTCTCTGTAAAGCCCTGGCTGTCCTGGAACTCACTTTGTAGACCAGGCTGGCCTCGAACTCAGAAATCCACCTGCCTCTGCCTCCCAAGTATTGGGATTAAAGGCATGTGCCACCACCTCCCGGCCTTAACTCTTATCTTATAGGAAGTGTTTTTGAGGATGTCTCATGACTATTTTTAAAATATTTATTTATTTATTTATTTATTTCTCTCATTGTATTCTCTACAGGTTCTTATAATACAGTCCTGGCCTGGGGCTCCCTGTATGGAGCAGGTTGGTTTCAAACTTATCCCAATCTTTCTGCCTCTGATTTCTGAGTGCTAAGATTACGGTCATGTACCTCTATGCCTTGCCTTGAAATTTAATTAAACATCCAACTAGAAATGATATTTATCGAATTGAAAGTAATCACAATTTTCATGACAATTTTCATGAAAACATATGTTAATATTAAAACAAACCAAGTCCCACTGACTAAGAAAGAAATTGTCCCATTTTTTTAAATTATTGTTGAAATTGAAAGGACCCCTGAAGGGAGACACTCACTCAAGTCTGCAGACCCCCCAAGAACTCACAGGAGACCAGGCTTGATGCAAATCACAGGAGGCTTTATTTGGGGAAAGCCAGAGCTCTGGGGACGACTCATATCCCAGTAATGGGTAGAGGAGTTGACCCTGAGGGGAAAGGGGACCCAGTATGGGCCCTCAAGGGGGAAAGGAGGGGGAGGGGAGAGTATGGGATTTTTCTGATCTAGCAATATCTATTCTTAAGACGATTTCTAAAGGAGAAATGGGTACAAGGAGGGGGTCATGCACAGATGCACAGGTGCAGAAGTGAAATTTTTCAATCTCAGTCCAGCAACTAAACCACAAACACTTGGCAGTGAGCTGTATCGGTTGGCAAATACATGAATTCAAAGAACAGTCAGGACATGGGCAAACACACAGATTCAAGGAACAGTCAGGCTATTGTGATCAGCTATGTAAAAACTTTCTGCTAATAGTGAAATCTCTTTTCCTAGTTTCAGGATCTTTGTGACCTGTTACATTTTTCTCAGGATCTTTTCAAAATCAGCCTACAAAGTCATGATTTCACTGTGGCATTTGCAGGCATTCTTTGTTCTTGTTTGCTTGGTTGGTTGGTTGGTTGGTTGGTTGGTTGGTTGGTTGGTTGGTTGGTTTTTGGTTTTTCGAGACAGGGTTTCTCTCTCTGTATAGCCCTGGCTGTCCTGGAACTCACTCTGTAGACCTCGAACTCAGAAATCCACCTGCCTCTGCCTCCCAAGTGCTGGGATTAAAGGCGTGCGCCACCACCACCCGGCGCATTCTTTGTTCTTATAAGTCTCTGCTCACTCCCTCAACTACCTTCTCCTCCCCCTCTGACTCTATCTTGCTGGTCTGCTTACCGCCCCCCCACACACACACACACACACATCCCCTTGTTTACCCTCATGTGCACTTCAGTTACTGAATTATTTTTCCCCCTTTCCCTTTCAATCTCTTCTTCTTCTGTCATAGCTCCCTTTCCAGTTTCACCGTGTCACTGACTACGCACACCCACAAGCCCACATACTAAAATCTAGGGAAAGCACGTGAGATAAAACACACAGTATTTGTCTCTCTGAACTTTGTTTCACTTAACATCATAATTTCCATCTCTGCCCACTTTACTGCTAATGTCATAATTTCATTTCTAATAGCTGAACAAGTTTTATGGTGTACACGTATCATATTTTCTTATTTGTTCATCTAACGGCAAACACCTCGGCCACCTACCTCCTAGCTGTTGTGAATAGTTCAGCAATAAAAGTGGATGTGCAAGTACATCTGTGATTTACTTACTTACTTATGAGTCCTGTGGGTTTACACACCCAAGAGTGTGTAACTAGGTTGTAGGTTTATACTTTTTTCTTTTTTTCTTTCTTTTTTTTTTTTTACTTTATTGGATATTTTCTTTATTTACATTTCAAATGTTATCCCTTTCCTGGTTTCCCCTCTGAAAGCCCCCTCCTTCTATCCCCTCTTCCCCTCTCCCTGCTCATCTTCTCCCACTGATGCCCAACTAGGCCATCCTCTGCTACATATGCAGCTAGAGCCATTAGTCCTTCCATGTCTAATCTTTGGTTGGTGGTTTAGTCCCTGGGAGCTCTGGGGGGTACTGGTTAGGTCATATTGCTGTTCCTCCTATGGGGCTGCAAAGCCCTTCAACTCCTTGGGTCCTTTCTCTAGCTCCTTCATTGGGGATCCTGTACTCAGTCCCATGGTTGGCTGTGAGCATCCACTTCTGTATTTATCAGGCACTGGCAGAGCCTCTCAGGAGACAGCTATATCAGGCTCCTGTCAGCAAGCTCTTGTTGGCATCTGCTGTTAGGAGCCGCGGGCTCCATCCCCAAGCCAAGCCGCTACGCGTCCCGAACGGGAGCGGCTAGTGACGATTGTAAACAACTCAGTACGCAGGCGTGGTGACGTAATCACGTAAGTTACCGCCCACAGCGGCTCCCGAGTCCGCGTCGACACCGGTTGCCTAGAGACGCATACAAGCTCAAATGCGGCTGCGCCTTGACAACCATTTGTCACCGCCCAGGCCCGGGGCATATGAGAGTAGCAACCAATCCAAGACGACACACGCCACGCTGACGTATATGTGAACGTGGGTATTTCTGGGGACGCTTTCCCACTCTCGCTCTCTCTTCCACACTTCTTCATATGGATCAATAAAGGTTATTTGCAGGAGGACTCTGGCCCCCATTTTCTCTCTCCTAGGTAGGGCGGGAAAGTGGGAGTTTCTCACAGCGGCGTTTCACAATCTGCCATAGTGTCTGGTTTGGTGGTTGTTTATGGGATGGACCCCCAGGTGGAGCAATCTCTGGATGGTCATTCCTTCAGTCTCTGCTCCATACTTGGTCTCTGTAACTCCTCCTTCCATGGGTATTTTGTTCCCCCTTCTAAGAAGGATCGAAGTATCCACACTTTGGTCTTCCTTCTTCTTGAGTTTCATGTGGTTTGTGAACTATATCTTAGGTATTCCAAGCTTCAGGGCTAATATCTACTTATCAGTGAGTGCATATCATGTGTGTTCTTTTTGTGATTGGGTTACCTCACTCAGGATGATATCCTCCAGATCCATCCATTTGCCTAAAATTTTCATAAATTCATTGTTTTTAAAAATTATTTTTATTAGACATTTTTTATTTACATTTCAAATGTTATCTCCTTTCCTAGTTTCCCCTCCAAAAATCTCCTATCCCTTCCCTATTCCCCCTGTTCCCCAACCCACCCATATCCATTCCCAGTCCTGGCATTCCCCTATACTGGGGCATAGAACCTTCACAGGACCTAGGGCCTCTCCTCCCATTAATGACTGACTAGGCCATGCTCTGCTACATATACAGCTAGAACCACAAGTTCCACCATGTGCACTCTTTGGTTGGTGGTTTAGTTCTAAGGAGCTCTGAGGGTACTGGTTAATTCATATCGTTGCTCCTCCTATGAAGCTTCAGACCCCTTCAGCTCCTTGAGTACTTTCTCTAGCTCCTTCATTGGGGACCTTGTGCTCCATCCAAAGGATGATTGTGAGCAACCACTTCTGTATTTGCCAAGCACTGGCAGAGGCCCTCAGGAGACAGCTATATCAGGCTCCTGTCAGCAAGCTCTTGTTGGCATCTGCCAGTGTCTGGGTTTGGTGGTTGTTTATGGGATGGATCCCCAGGTGGGGCAATCTCTGGATGATCATTCCTTCAGTGTCTGCTCCAAACTTTGTCTCTGTAACTTCTTCCATGGGTATTTTGTTCCCCCTTCTAAGAAGGATTCTGAGCTTCTGGGTTAATATCCACTTATCAGTGAGTGCATATCATCTGTGTTCTTTCAAGATTGGGTTACCTCACTCAAAATGATATCCTCCAGATCCATCCATTTGTCTAAGAATTTCATAAATTCGTTGTTTTTAATAGCTGAGTAGTACTCCTTTGTGTAAATGTACCACAATTTCTGTATCCATTCCTCTGTTGAGGGACACCTGGGTTCTTTCTCGCTTCTGGATAAGCCTTATTTATAATTAAATAAGACTTCTATGAACATAGTAGAGCAAATGTCCTTATTACATGTTGGAGTATCTTCTGGGTATATGCCCAGGAGTGGTATTGCAGGATCCTCAGGTAGTACTATGTCCAATTTTCTGGCCAGGGCCTTCTGGCTTTCATAGTCTCTGGCGAGAAGTCTGGTGTAATTCTAATGGGTCTGAATTATATGTTACTTTACCTTTCTCCCTTACTACTTTTAATATTCTTTATTTGTTTTGTGCATTTGGTATCTTGATTATTATATGCACAGGCCGCCCAAACCTCTTCACTTCCCTTCTAAGAGCTTTAACCCTTCCAGTTTCCCCTGCCTGATCGAGACCCATTGAACCTATTTGTCCCAATTCCATAGAGGACGACAGGGGTGGGGCTTCTAAGCATAGCACTTAAAGACGGAAGAGAAAATCAACTACGTGCTGACACCCTAGAATGGGTGGGTGTTTACAAAGCTACTGTCTGAATTCTCTTTCACTGTGGTCATATTAACCCTCCAGTGAACTTAATGTGAAAAAAAGAAGGTTTGCGCTTTTAAGATGTGTGGAGTAAGCCTTCCACTTGTCATAAACAGAAGAGCTGCACTAGAGACCAGGAGAGGCCCAGATTGTAGCAGGGAGGAGGCATCCCAAGAGTCACAAGCTAAGGAAGAGGATGGAGGTCCCATGGCTGGACAGAAAGCCCTCCAACACTGGGTGGAACAAAGACAGACCTTCGCTGCCTGTTCTACGGGATCCACCTCTTTTACCCTGAGGATTGTTGGTAAGGGTGGTTTAAACAACTGAAATAGATTTCCTTGCTGCTTGTCAGTGGAACTGGCTTGGCTGTTTTCTTACAACTCCAGAGATGAAATCATAAACTTTGAGCATGTGAGGTGAGTCTTCTGTCACTGAGCCACATCCCAAGCCCCTGCTTGTTAGATGGCTGTGGCAGAGAAATAACTTATCAGTACTTTCTTCATGGCTCTATCTGTCTCAGAAGAACACAAGTTATATTTGTCCCCTTGGCCTCATTTACTAGAATTCATTCTTTAAAGTCTCTCTATTCTGAAATAATCACACCTTGGGGTACTAGGCATTCAGACTCCAACACAGGAATTTTGAGACAAAATACAAAAGGAGGTAGCACCGACTTCCAACTCACAGACAACTTGTTAGTGAGGCCTACACTCATTTCCAGAAGAAACCCCCTAGCTTTCCCGTTAGCCCTTCCAGGGAGCAGATCTCGGGGGAGCATATGAACACCTTTCCCCAGACTTACTATCTTGTCTCCCAAAGTCCTAAGCCTTTGTTCAGTCTGCAGATGATCTTCCCTAATAGGCAGCTACTGTGTTTAATAAAGCAAATGTTTGAAATGCAGACTTAAACAAAAGATCTTCTGTCAGCAAACCACTCGTATAAAGCGCCCTCAAATGTCTGTCTGAAACCATCACTGTGAAAAGAACCCTCAGAACAACTCTGAAAGCAATTTTTCTCTTCTCCTCCCTGTCTGGTAGCATGTCTCCCTCCCACCTACCCACCCACCCACCCATCCTTTCCCTCCAAAACAAATCACTTTTCAGAAGTAAATCAAGTAGCAAGTCAGAGCGTGCCTGTAGCTTGTGGTTTCTGTGAGTACAGTGACAGGCATTCTTTAACTGCTTCTGCACTCCATTCCCAGCCTGTCTCAAGTACAAAAGAACCACACTGACTCTTTCTGGGTCCATTTTAAACCATTTCGTTAATGTAAAAATGCTTCAAAAGTCCCAAAGAAAAGAGACAAACAGAACCTCTTCAGGAGCCTTTTTTCCTTTGTGAGCTTTTGAAGAGGATATTAAACACTACATAGGTTTTTTAAAAAAATTTTTAAAGATTTTTGAAGTTGAGGGAAAACGTTCAGGTCAGCCTGAAATTTGAAAGACAGTTGTAACCCAGTCACCATGATGCATTTTCCTGGGGAAAAAAAAGTATACCCGGAGTTAAGCTAGTCATCAGAAAATTGGCTCTAGTTGGCTACACTGGGAACTACAGCAAAATTTTTATCCTGCTGGAAGGGCAGTTCTAGACCACAAAATGTCAAGATAGAATGGAGGGGGGTAGCTGGTGATGGAGATGGTTTGCCTATTTTGTCTGTGAGAAACAGTATATGTCAGAGAAGGGGGTAGCTGATCCAGGACTGTCAAGAGGAAAAGGAGGCAAGAAAGAAGCTTCCCTTTGAGAAGGCAATCACAGGGCCTGGACTCACGACCATAATTTCTAAACTTAAAAGTCATATGCAGATAAAATATTCAGCTAGTTTATGATCTGGGAATAAAAGAGATAATTACAGTGAGAATTTATTAAAAATTATTAAAATTTTTTTTAAGATTTCATTTTGGGGGCTGGAGAGATGGCTCAGCGGTTAAGAGCACTGACTGCTCTTCCCAGCAACCACATGGTGGCTCACAACCATCTGTAATGGGATATGATGCCCTTTTCTGGTGTGCTTGAAGACAGTGATGGTGTACTCACACGCATTAAATAAGTAAATAAATAAATAAATCTGTCACTGTCTTCAGACACACCAGAAGAGGGCATCAGATCTACATTATGGTAGTGTGTTATTAAGATTATTTTATTTGTCCTTCTGGTCAGGGCCAGCCCCACATCATCTTCAGCGCAAACCCAGTGGAGGGTCCCAAGGTCCCCAGAGGACACTCCACACCACAGGCAACCTAGCACACCCAGGATCTTGGGATCACTGAGACCAGTCTATGCAGGAAAGCATGTGGGTGGCAGAAGCAACAGAGCTTCTTGGTCAGGGTCCCTTCGGGCCTTCATCCTCAGCCAGGAAGCAGAGCTGAGACCCAGACCCCTGGGCACCTTTCCTGCCAGAGGAGAGTCGGCCTCCAGGGAGGGCTCTGACCTCAAGAATCAGGAGGTGGATCTGAGCTCCAGACTTCTGGGCACCTTCCCTCCAAGAGGAGAGCTTGCCTGCAGAGAGTACTCTGACCACTGGGACTCAGGAGAGAGTTGGACTCCCAGGAGTGCTGACAGAGGCTAACAGAATCACAGGAGGAACAAGCTCCAGCCAGAGACAGCTAGCATATCTAACACCAGAGATTACCACATGGCAAAAGCCAAACTTAAGAATCTTACTAATAGACCAGGAGGGCTCTACCAGAGCATGTAAGGGAGCTATCTTGGGTCCTGGGTCCCTCAGAGACTAGTCTGCACAGGTAAAAGTGCAGACTACAGAAGCAACACAATTTCTGGGACAGACCCTTTTCGGGCTCCAGTCATCAAGGCACTCTCCCCTCCAGAAGAGAGATGTCCTCCCAAGAGGGCTCTTCAGGAGCAGGTGAGGGAGTCATCTTGAGTCCCGAGTTCCCCAGAGACCAGTCTGGGCAGGTCAGCTGGCAGACTGCAAAGGGTGAGCAAGTGGGCTGCAGAAGAGACACACCTTCTGGTACAGACCCCATTTCGGGACTTCATCTTCAGCCAGGAGGCAGGACTGAACAGCAGATATCTGTGCACCTTCGGGGCAAGAGGTGAGCTTGCCTACAGAGAGTACTCTGACCACTGAGACTCAGGAGAGAACTGGACTCCCAGGTCTGCTGACAGAGGCTAATAGAATCACAGGAGGAACAAGCTCCAACCAGAGAAAACTATAACAACTAACTCCAGAGATTAACAGACGACAAAAGGCAAATGTAAGAATATTACTAGAAGAAACCAAGACCGCTCACCATCATCAGAACCCAGCACTGGATACCCCAACACACACTAAAAGCAAGACTAGGATTTAAAATCATATCTCATGATGCTGATTGTACTGGCTAGGTTTGTGTCAACTTGACACAGCTGGAGTTATCACAGAGAAAGGAGCTTCAGTTGGGGAAATGCCTCCATGAGATCTAGCTGTGAGGCATTTTCTCAATTAGTGATCAAGAGCCCCTTGTGGGTGGGACCATCTCTGGGCTGGTAGTCTTGGGTTCTATAAGAGAGCAGGCTGAGCAAGCCAGGGG
>LR749872.1:47500-164527 GCA_902729485.2 Mus minutoides | reverse complement strand
CTAAGTTAGAGCCTCCCGCAACACGATTGGTCTAAGAAGAGACAGCCAGGAAGTCCTGTTTCTCATTCCTTTCCCCTTTCCGGACAGTTATCCTTTCCAGAACCCACTTAACGAACATTCTTCTTAATCCAGCAGAGGGCAGGAGAGTCACACTAAAATCACTGAACCCGGCCTCCAGATGTCTTAATGGTTAGTAAGGAAAAAGGAAGAGAGATTAGCTTCGTTTACTTGAGCTAGGCCAGCTTGTCTGAACAGGAGGCCAAATCTTGAGAAAAGCCATGTCACAATTTCAGCGGCTCGTCGCAGAACATGACTTTCTCCTCCTTTTTATGTTCAGTCCCCAGCCCAGTGCTGGGGCCCTTGATGAAGGACTCTCATCGTTTGTGTTTTTTTTTAATGCTTATGGGTAAAAGTCGTCAATCAAGCCTGTCCCATTCTGAGGTTGCACGGTACCCTGATCTCCCACACTGATTCTCCTCACAGATCAGTTTTCATCCAGGAAAAGACTCTCCCAGAAGTCTCTGCCCCCCAAACCCTCTCTCTCTCTCTCTCTCTCTCTCTCTCTCACACACACACACACACACACACACACACACACACACACACTGATCCACAGGCCAAGGCAACCTCACATGCTTCTTTGTTGGTAAGGACATCACTGGCAAACGAAATGGAATTTCTGCGGTTGACTAGGCCACATGGCTGTGCCCGCTGGGGCAGTGGAGGACCACTTTCCTCCGTGTCTGCACACAGCTGCAGATCACCTGGCAAGGGAGAGACAGAGCCTGTGGAATGTCTTCCTGGACTGCCCTGTAAAATTGGTCCCGAGTATTGAAGAGCACCGACTGGGAGGAAGGAGAGAGGAGGGATTGAGGAGCCCCATCCAAATCTCACAGTGAGGGACTCTGAGCTTACAGAAAACCAGTTCAGCTGTGGGATGTACTTGGGACTTTTGCTCGTTGCTGCTGTCTTGTTTTGTCATTGTTGTTCGGTGGTGGACAGATGATATACATGGGAATGTGTTGACAAAGGCACATTGGAGTCGGGAGCCTTGAGCACCTCGCTGCTAAGGATGCTGAACGCAGGTCCTTGCACTTGCTTGCCAACTGTTGATCTAGAGCCCAGGCCCACTTATTTCTTTCTTCTTGGACAGGACATGCAGTTCACATGCACGTCCACCAGGTGGTGCAAGGCTAAGGGAGTGTCTACCAAGGTGAGTCTGTGTTTCTTCATTCCAGGAGACCCTGCTTGTGAATTCCTTGTGATTTCAAACTTCACAGTGGTCCCAACCCGTTGGACGAGTGGTGCGGACACAGACCCGAGAACGGATGAGTCACAAGCTGACCAGCACTGGCTCACAAACCCTTCTGTTTTTCAGGCTTTGGAAGCTGAGGGGTGGTAGGGTGGGGAGTGGGACTTGGGAACAGGTGCTGATTCCTCTAAGGCACCTTGAAGAGGAGAACGCCTGTGAGGGCTCCGGAGGAGAGGACACATGATAGAGGCATATGTGAGGGAGAGCCTTGGCTCCTCCTTGCTGCCCAAAACCCTGGAACCTACTGAACTCTAGGGAACGTCATTTTCCAGGCCTGGAAGAGCTCCTCTGCTAGCACTGGACAACTTAAATTCCAGCACTCTGTGGATCTCTGTGATCCGGGTCTACATAGAGAGTCTCAGGGCAGCTGCATGGTGAGACTCTATCTCAGAAAAACCCACACCAACCAAACCAAAGCCCAACCCCCAGTGCCTATTCTTAGATTTTGGTCCCTTCTACCTGTTTCTGTTAGTCCTATTTGTACCCTCTGATTACCTTCCTCCCATCATCTGCCTTCCAGGAGGCTCTCACTTCCAAAGGAACCCAACCAGTCACTACACCCCGCTGGCTTGTGAGCTGCAGCACCAGTCACTACACCCCGCTGGCTTGTGAGCTGCAGCACCGAGAGTGGCTGAACTGGGAATTCCAGGGGATGCTGTTAGGAGCGCTCATCATTCCTGAGGGTCAGGTGGTGGGGGTGCAGGCCTTTAATCCCAGCACTCAGGAGTCAGAGGCAGACAGGTCTCTGGGAGTTTGAGGCCAACCTGGTCTGTGCAGTGAGTTCTAGGATAGCCAGGGCTACACAGAGAAACTGAAAAATTAAAAATAAGTTTTCTGAGAATCAAATGAGTTATTATTACGTGTAAAACATGTTAACCATATCTGGCACATCTAGCACTGAAAAAGAATGTGCCATTTTTATCATTTAGTAAGAAGTCAAGCCTTTAAAGTTGTGGAGATGGCTCAGCACTCACAAGCACCCTTGGTTCTTCCAGAGGACCCAGGTGTGATTGCCAGCTCCCACATAACAGCTCACAGCCATCTGTAACCATCAGGCCTCAGGAGATCTGATGCCTCCCACCTCCAGGGCACCTACATTCATATCCACATGTCTAAGGGTTTGGGGTGCTATGAAGAAACACCATGACCATGTCAAACCTTATCAAGGAAAATATTTAATTGGGGCTGGCTTACAGGGTCAGAGGTTTAGTGCATTATTGTCATAGCAGAAAGCATAATATAGCATGTGGGCAGACATGGTGCTGGTGAGGTTGCTGAGAGTTCTACACCTGGATCAGCAGTCAGCAGCAAGAAAGAGTGAGTCAAGCCGGACGTGGTGGCACACGCCTTTAATCCCAGCACTCAGGAGACAGGGGCAGGCAGATTTCTGAGTTCGAGGCCAGCCTGGTCTACAAAGTGAGTTCCAGGACAGTCAGGGCTATACAGAGAAACCCTGTCTTGAAAAACAAAACAAAACAAAAAACAAAAAGAAAGAAAGAAAGAAAGAAAGAAAGAAAGAAAGAAAGAAAGAAAGAAAGAAAGTAAGTCATGAGCCCTGCTTGAGCTTCTGAACCCTCAAAGTCCATCCCCCGGGGCACACTTCCTCTAATAAGACCATGCCTCTGAATCTTTTCAAATAATGTCACATTCCCTGTGAGCCTGTGAGAGCCATTTGTATTTAGACAACTACACACACCTGTGCGTGGTTTTAAGAAATAATTGTTTTTAATTTTTAAGACGATGTCAAAGTCTTTCTGTAGTTTCTATTTCTTAATACAAAGAGGAAATGAGCGCTGTAGGTTCAAACGAGGTCTAAACTGGTCGGTCTGGAGTGAGAGAACACTGTCCTTGTTAACAAAATGCCAGCTCTCATCTATGAGCTTGCCCTCTGTTCCTGTGTCAGCAGGTGGTGGCTGGCTGGTCATCCCATGACCTTTTCCCTTGTCTTGGCCCCCCAAATCACAATGTGTGGCCCACTGGCCCACTCAACCTCTGCGATACTAAGCCACATGAAAAGGTTTTTTGCCACAGACTGGAACTGGAATGTGAGGGTTGTTACCCCACCACTGACTTGCTGGCATTTGTGGCTTCCCGAGGCTTCCCTGTGCGTCCTTTGATCTGGGATCTGAGCAAACAAAGCCAGGTACAGGGAGCACTGCAGCTTCATGTACTTTCTCTACAGGGATTTCCCAGAGTTGGCTTTTAAATGGCATCTTTGGCCCTCCTTCCCCAAATTATTTTCCTACCGTCTTGAGGAGTTCTGGAGCACAAAATTAGTTCTCAGTTTTCACATTTCAGATTTCTCCTTTTTCCTTTGGCTAGATGAGGGGGAGATTCTGCCCTCGTTCCCCATACTATCCTGCCCAAAGTCTCTGTTTCTCCAATTGCCATGGTAGATTTGGGGAAGTTGTCTGGCAAGCTCACTGCCAGCAGCAGTGTGGGGGGTGGGGGGGACACACAGTCCACGCCTATTGAGTTCTTCTGCAGCCTCAAATAAAACTGGATTGGTTTTCTATGTGTTTTGTAAAGACTAGGCTGTGTTTTGTAGAGTCAGGGATATGTTTTGTAGAGCAAGGTATGGTGCGGTGAGAGTGGGTACCTCAGCAGGCCCATGGGTCTAGTATAGAATAAGAGATTATTTGGGGACATGGTAAGGGGAGTTGAGAAGGGAGTAGAGGCAGAGAAAGAGAGGAGACAGAGGAGGAGAGGAGACAGAGAAGGACAGAGAGAGAGAGAGAGAGAGAGAGAGGAAAGGGAAGAGAGGAGTAGGAGGTAAGAGAGAAAAGAGAGTCAGAGAATCAGAGGGAGTGCCAAACAGTCCTTTTTTTTTTTTTTTTTTTTTTTGGTTTTTCGAGACAGGGTTTCTCTGTATAGCCCTGGCTGTCCTGGAACTCACTTTGTAGACCAGGCTGGCCTCGAACTCAGAAATCTGCCTGCCTCTACCTCCCGAGTGCTGGGATTAAAGGCGTCCTTTTTATAGCAAGTCAGGCCTACCTGGATGTTGCTAGGTAACTGTTGGGCAGAGCGTAGAAGGAATGCCAACAGTTTTGGTTGGGTTTTATTTTGTTGGATTGTTTTTGTTTGTTGGGTGGTTTGGTTTTTTGCCGTAGAAATTTTCGGAAGGAGTCAGTATGAAGCAAAGTTGGATTTATTAAAAAAAGAGATAAAAGAATTAAGACAGTATTTACTTAAGTCTGAAGTACAGGCAGAAGAAGAGATGGGGCGGGGCTCGAGTCTGTCAAGCATAGCAGCTACACACGTGTACACACGTGTCTCACGGCTTTGTCCTCCTGCCTCACCCTCCTCCTAAGTGCCGGAACTACAGAGAAGCTCTCCCACACCTGGGCAGGCAGTGCTTGGGACTGAGCCCAGTCTGCATGCTAGGCAAGCCCTCTGGCAACTGAGCTGTATCCCCGGTCCAGTTTTATAGCTTTTCAAGTTACATTTTTCGTTTTTTTCCCCTCTTCTTTTTTTAAAAAAAGATTTGTTTGCTTGTTTGTTTATTTATTTATTTAATGTGTATGAGTACACTGCAGCTGTACTGATGGTTCTGAGCCATCATGTGGTTGGGAATTGAATTCAGGACCTCTGCTCCCTCTGGTCAGCCCTGCTCGATCTGGCCCAAAGATTTATTATTATACATTAAGTACACTGTAGCTGTCTTCAGACACACCAGAAGAGGGCGTCAGATCTCATTATGGACCTTCGGAAGAGCAGTTAGTGTTCTTACCCGCTGAGCCATCTCTCCAGCCCCAAGTTACATTTTTCAAAGGATGTAATTTACAAGCAGGTTCAAAGATAAGGTAAAGCTTAAAATTTTAAGTGCCAAAGAGATGGCTCAGCTGGCAAAGATGCTTGCCACTATCGTGACAACGCTACTTCTACGCTTTAGGCTCACATGATGAAGAAGGGAGGCTCCAGAGAGTTGCCCTCTGACCTCTGTGCGTACATGCACACACACATAAATAAATACAATTTTCAGAAAATATCTAATTACTGGGTGGGCAGTGGTGGTACATGCCTTTAATCCCAGCGCTCAGGAAGGCAGAGGCAGGAGGATGTCTGAAAGACAGAGGACAGCCTGGTCTACAGCATGAGTTGCAGGACAGCCAGAGCTACCTGTCTTTAAAAATCAAAAAGAAGAAGAAAGAGAAAGGGAGCTAGGGGTGAAGGTGAGGAGGAGGAAGAGGAAGATGAAGAAGGAAGAAGGAAGAAGAGAAGGAGGAGGAAGAGGGGGAGGAGGAAGAGGAAGATGAAGAAGGAAGAAGGAAGAAGAGAAGGAGGAGGAAGAGGGGGAGGAAAAAGAGGAGGAGGAGAAGGAGGAAGAGGAGGGGAAAATGTTTAGACACATTTTAAAAAGTGCTAAGAGGAGAGAGCTGATGCTAATGATAAAATCTGGCCATGCACTTACTTGTGGCATCTGCAGCCCATTTAGACCTCTCATCTATAAGACAAACTTGAAACAGAGACTCTTGCCTGTTGTGCACAAACAGCTGTCTCACCTATTACAGAATTTGTCTGGATGAGCTCCTGCTAGGTCCAATGAGCAAGACTCTTGCCTGCTGTGCACAAAGAGCTGTCTCACCTATTACAGAATTTGTCTGGATGAGGTCCTGCTAGGTCCAATGAGCCACGTGAAGACAAAGACATTAAAAGAGAAATTTGGGGGCTGGTGAGATGGCTCAGCGGGTAAGAGTACCCGACTGCTCTTCCGAAGGTGATAAGTTCAAATCCCAGCAACCACATGGTGGCTCACAACCATCCTTAATGAGATCTGGCGCCCTCTTCTGGAATGCCTGAAGACAGCTACAGTGTACTTATAATAAATAAAATAAATCTTTAAAAAGAAAAAAAAAAAAAAAAGAGAAATTTGACACAGTCTCTGGATGACTGGTAGACCATGACACCAGTAAGACCTCCAGCTTACCAAGGTTCCAAAAGCTTTGTGGCTCCATAAAAATAATAATAAGCCGGGCAAAGTGGCGCACGCCTTTAATCCCAGCACTCGAGAGGCAGAGGCAGGCGGATTTCTGAGTTTGAGGCCAGCCTGGTCTACAGAGTGAGTTCCAGAACAGCCAGGGCTATACAGAGAAACCCTGTCTCGAAAATCCCCCCCCCCAAAAAAAAAGAAAGAAAGAAAAACCAAAATAATAATAATAATAATAAAGGTATGAGCCATATAGAGCATGGTAGTTCGAGATTATAATGCCAGAATTTGGGAGGTTGAGATTGAAGGATTACAGCAAGTTCAAGGCTAGCCTGTGCTATACACTGAGACCCTCTCTCTAAAAAATCCAAACACTGGTGCTGGAGATGGTTCAGCTGCTATCTCAGGAGTTTAATTCCCAGCACTCACATGGTGGTTCACAACTAATTGAAACTATAGTCAGGGGATCCAAAGTCCTCGTCCAGTCTCCATGGGCACCATTCTCAAACATGGTGCACAGACATGCATGCAGCCAAAAGTCGCACATGCAAAATAAAAGTAAATAAATCTTTTTGTTTGCTTGTTTGTTTGGGTTTTGTTTTGACACAGGATCTCACTATGTAGCTGTGGCTGTCTTGGAATTTACTATGTAGACCATGTTGGCCTTTAATTCATAGAAATCTGCCTCTGGCTCACGCGTGCTGGAATTAAAGACATGCACCATTATGTCCAGCATAAAGAAGTCTTGAAGAAAAAAAAAAAGAAGAAGAAAGGAAAAGAAAAGAAAGAGCTGGTTCGATTGTTTTTCTTATCTTGGAGCCTTCCCTTTGCAGAAGGAATTGTAGGTTGGCTTCTGCATTGTTCTGGTTTAGGGAATACCCTCTGTAGACTCACAGGCCCTGGCCCTGGCCCTAAGCAAACAGTTCATTTGTTGTTCTTAGACTTTTAGATACATCAGGAAAATGAGCATTGTCTCCATGAAGGCGAGCTCTCCTGACTATCTCTTGAATTGAAGTTCTCTACTTTCTATGGAGGAGCCCACACAAGGTCATAGGGTAAAGGACTTCTTTCCCTTGGCAGTGTCCTCCTTAAATGCCCCTCCACTTTAAGTTCTGCCTCATCATAATTAACCCTTTCGTGGAAACCACATTTCACCAGATATTTCTTTTCCCACGGTATGGCTCAGGGACAGACGCTGACTTAAAGCAACCTGACTAGATTTTCTTTAGTGGTTATTAAGTGACACATGACAGTAGAGACTGGAGAGATGGCACCACAGTCTAGAACCTAGCCTTGGACGTGAAGTAAGACAATACGGAATAGCAAGGGTGCAGCGGCTCCAATCAGATTTAGAGGTGGGAAGGGCAGGAAATGGAGGAAGTTCACACCCTTTAACCTCAAGGCTCTATCTGTGAGGCAGTCCAGAGCAGGAGCTGGGGGATGGGCAGAGATGCTGTGGCTTGGTAAAGGGAATTGCTGTAAATAAGGAAGAAAAAGCAGCTTGCATTAAGTCGAGGAATCCCAGCAGTGGCTACGGGTTTTAGGCAGTTGGGACATTAAGGGAGCCCAGGAGGGACCTGTCGGGCTGTTAAGTTGGTAGAAGTCTCAGTGAGGTGGAAGACGGATTGATGGGAGTCAGGGTTTGAAAGAACTGATGTGTTTTCACTCTAAAACATTGGAATCTGAGACTAAGGTGGTGCCTTAATCCTGACAGGAGTTGAGCCTGAGCAGAGCATCTAAAATGAAGGGAAACATTAACTGGAGAAAGTCATGGAAATGAGGGGCAATTCCACACACGTGTAAAGGTACAGAAACCAGCACACAGGGATTCCAAGACAGAACTCAGAGACACACAGATCCATACAGGCACGCAACCCAGGATGGTGTTCATAAATCCAGTCTGAATACAGACTGTCCCCTCTTCTCTCTGCCAGCATACAACACAGAGAGGTCCCCACTGGGACACAGACACATGCATATATTTAGATAGGAAGCCCATAGGTAGAGACATGTATAGTCATATGACACATAAACTGTGAGTCAGTCGCTGCAGTCCTATGACTGAAGTGAGTAAAATTTCCCCCAGGGATTGTTTTTCTTGTTGACTCTGGCTAATGTGGTGTCCATGTGGCACATTTGCAGTTGTCAAGAAAAAACAAAACAAAACAAAACAAAACCCGAAACTTGAAGCCTCTCTCATAAATAAAGGCCTTGGCACAGCCCCGCCCTGGCTTACCAGGGCAAGATGTCTGCTGACATTTTTGTCCGTTTAGAACTGATGATCCAGCTCAAGTTCTGCCCCGCGGCCTCTCAGTCACAGGAAACAGCCTCCCGCTAGCCCAAGGCATACCAAGACAGCTAGTGGCTTAGACCAATCAGTCTTGCACAACCAGAACCTCCACTTTTCCCAATCCAATCTTTTTTTTTTTTTTTCAACGCAACAAGCCAGCTTTACCTCACAAAGCAGTCTGTCAGGAAGGAGAGGCAAGGGCAAGAAGGGTGGGGTGGAGGTAAAAGTCTCTTGTGGCTAGAGAGGTGAATCCAGGGTTAAGGACATTGGTGGTCTTGCAGAAGACAGGGATTCAGTTCCCAGCACCCACATGGTGGCTCATAACTGTAACTCTAGTTCCCCAAGGATCAAATGTCCTCTTTTGGACTAAGCCAGACATGTATATGACGCACAAACATATGGGCAGACAAAATATTCGTACATGAAAATAAAGGTAACATTTGCTTTCACTCATAGCCAAACTTTTAGCTTCCCTGAGTGCTACTTCCTTTTACTTCAGCCCCTAGTCCCTCTGTCCTGCCTCAGTAGACCCTCTCTCATCTCTGTATTCCAGAGCCTCATCATGTCTTCCAGGGCATTGACGACCTCCATGCTATCAAATCCAATAATGACGGATGACTTCTCAACTACAGAAAGGCAAGGCTCAGGAAAGTAAGGATGATTTAACTTCTTACAGTTTGGCTCAGTGAAGACAACCGGAGAATTAAAAAAAAAAAATCTACCCAAAGGCATAGAAAAATAAATGGGTGGGTGTGAGGACTCCTTTCTCTTGGATAGATAGATATCTGCCAATCGATGTGGGCTACAATAGACAGCTAAGAAAATGGCCTTTCTTTGGAGAGATCCATTGCTTATGAGAATGATCATTGTATCTCGGTTAGCCACTGTTTTATTGCTGTGAAGAGACACTTTGACCAATATTCTGCAATTCCCTGCGGTACCTTTTCCTCTGTTAGCTCCCCACCCCCTCACCACCAGGTTCCGGAAGTGAGATTATAGGGTATATGGACATCCTGACAGGCCCCGGGTAGGACTGAAGTCTGATGAGGTGAAATCTGTTACAGTAAGTCTCCAACCCCAATAAGCCCATGCAAAGAACACACATCTCAGTCATAATATGTATAAGTTGCATGCCTAGATAGGGCAGATGTACCTCTACACTACTCTATCCCTCAGCTATGAGATCTCTTGCTACTTGTGGCTTTTCCAGGCCCCACAGTCCTGCTCCATCTCCCTTCCAACGTCTCTTCCTCTGTCTCCTCCTCTGCCTCTCTCCTTCCTCTCTTCCCCCTCTCTAAAACCTCCAGCCCCACCTTTCCCTTCCACTGCCCAATCACAGGCTCTAGCCTTTATTTGACCAGTTAAACTGAGAAGAAGGTTCACAGGAAACCACCTGAGTATGTGATCCACCTCTCAAGAGGGCAGTCCCTCTTGAGGAAGCAGAATTTACATCAAAATGCAAACAGCACCAGGGCAGTCCACAACAGAAATCATGGGTCAGAAAATGTTTCCCAAGGGGGTTGAGATGTGTCCTTCCATGTCAATGTGGTCTATAACTAGTCCTGGCTTGCAAAACTGTAGAAAATGCCATGTTTAGACAGGAGAGGAGAAAAGCCATAC
The DNA here is from genome assembly GCA_902729485.2 of Mus minutoides. Taxonomy (NCBI): domain Eukaryota; kingdom Metazoa; phylum Chordata; class Mammalia; order Rodentia; family Muridae; genus Mus; species Mus minutoides. Next base: position 154,378 of record LR749872.1, on the reverse strand, counting down.
TTGGTCATATACTGTAGCCCTTAAGTGTGGGTCACTGATTATTAACTTTTGCTTGTTTTTTTTTTAATTTTTAAAAAAGATTTATTTATTATTATACATAAGTACACTGTAGCTGTCTTCAGACACCAGAAATGGGCGTCAGATCTCATTACGGATGGCTGTAAGCCACCATGTGGTTGCTGGGAATTGAACTCATCACCTTCGGAAGAGTAGTTAGTGCTTTTACCCGCTGAGCCATCTCACCAGCCCTTGCTTGTTTGTTTGTTTGTTTGTTTTTATGAGACAGTTCTCAGTGTAGTCCTGGTTGTCCTCAAACTCATCTATTGAACAGGCTGGCCTCAAAGATTCCCCCTGCCTCTGCGCTGGGATTAAAGGCATGCACCACCATTCCCAGCGATTTTTACCATTCCAATTTGAAATGTCTATGTATAAAAAGAATGCTGTTGGTCTGGGAATGTGGCTCAGTGGTTAAGAGTACTGACCGCTCCTCTGGAGAGCCTCAGTTCGATTCCCAGCAACCACAGGCAACTCACAACTGTCCTTTAACTCCAGTTCTGCCTTAATTTTCTCTGACTTTTTTTGTTTGTTTGTTTTTCGAGACAGGGTTTCTCTGTGTAGCCTTGGCTGTCCTGGAACTCACTCTGTAGACCAGGCTGGCCTCGAACTCAGAAATCCGTCTGCCTCTACCTCCCAAATGCTGGGATTAAAGGCATGCGCCACCACGCCCAGCCCTTCTCTAACATTTAATCAACCTCAAGATTCCTGCCTCTAAAAATAAAAAGAAATGAGAAGGGCAGGGGCCGGCTGTGAACAAAAGGTAAACAGCCCTGACAGGGACAGGATCCAAGCCATCTCAGTCTCTGAGAGGTATTTGTCTTGGCTTCAGTTTGGTTTGAGACAACACCTTGGAACGGAGCCCTGGCTCACTTCTCCTCTCCAGGATCTGCTTGCTGTAACCTCCTGAAGTCTTGAGATGACAGCTATGTGCCACATCACCCCACTCAGTCCCTGAAGCTGGAGTCAAGTCATCCCAAAGGATCTGGAAGAAACAAACCTAGATGCTTTCTGTAAGAAGACGTCAGAACTCTCCAAGAAGTAGCCTTTTACCCTGAAGAGGTGAATGACATAAACAAAACCCAGCAAAAAACGTTATGCAATAGAACTAATCCCACCATGGCTCTAAAGGCTGTGATTATAATGAGCAGAAAACAGTCTGTGTTTTCTGTGTTGAAAAGCAAGACTGAGGGCTGGTGAGATGGCTCAGTGGGTAAGAGCGCCCGACTGCTCTTCCGAAGGTGATGAGTTCAACCACCCATAATGAGATCTGACGCCCTCCTCTGGTGCGTCTGAAGTCAGCTATAGTGTACTTATGAATAATAATAAATGAATCCTTGGACTGGAGAGAGCAGGAACTGAGCGGACCGACCAGAGCGAGCGGGGGCGGCCGGAGCGAGGGGGTGGGGGGGCGGCTGGAGCAAGCGGGGCGGCCGGAGCGAGCAGGGTTGATCGGAACAAGGAAAAAAAAAAGAAAAGCAAGACTGAGCATTTTGGTGAAGATTTGGGAAAAAAAAAAAAAAAAAAAAAAAAGCAGTTGTGNTCTTGAAAAACCAAAAAAAAGTCAGTTGAAATAGAAATTCTAGAATCAAAAAGTACACGTTAATATTAAGTCATTGATAGTTTTCACTTGGGGAGCTCTAGAGACTTTCTGAATTAGAAAATAACTTCAAAAATATTCAGAGCTGGTGCAGAGATACAGAAAGTGAGAGCAATAAAAAAGAAAGGGGAGGGTTTCTAAAGGGTGTGGAGGTTAGTTCTAATACACCTGGGGTTCAAGTGCCACTAAGGTAGATAAGGGGGAGGGGGGTGGGAGAGATTCGAAGAGCTAATGGCAAAACAGAAGAAAGCCATTAAGCCACACATTCCAGAAGGAAATCCAAATGGGATTTCAAGGAGCTCAACTGGGTGCCTTATCCACAATGGCTCCAAAAAGGGACCTGACTGCTGAGGTGTCAAGGGAATGAAAAAAAAAAAAAAAAAGATGAACACAGACCCGCAGACAGAAAGCTGGGATTGGGTGGTCCAGGCTCTCAGCTGGAGAAACCACAGCACCGCCAAAACTCAGCGTGTTTATAGAGTTGAACAGAGAATCGAGGTTATTGTGTGCAGCTGAGCAAGGAGTCAGAGCTAGTACACGCAGATGAGCAAGGGGCGGGGTTATAGTATGCAATACAGCAAGGAGGCGGGGTTATAGTATGCAGATGCAACAAGAGGCGGGGTTATAGGATGCAGATGCAGCAAGGGGCGGGGTTATAGTATGCAGATGCTGCAAGTGCGGGGTTATAGTATGCAAACGAGGCAAGGAGGCGGGGTTATAGCATGCAGATGCAGCAAGGAGGTTTAGCTAATCTAGGTAGGTGCAGTTTGTAGGGGAACAGTCTCAGGCTCTAAACCTCCAGAGAGGGAGAGTTATTGTGGTCCTTTACTGCACACATTTACACGGGGACCAGACGGAGAGATTTTGCCATTTCCCTCTGAGCCTTACCCCAGGGAAGTCTTTGCTGCTTCTCCATGGGTCTGACTGAGGTCTGTGGACCTTAACATGGCAGGCTCATGTCAACACAAGCATCCACTCAGGCTTTCTCTGCTCCCAGCAACTGGGGCCGCTGACTTTGCCAGTCTGAACGCAGTACCCGTTCTTCTAGGACTCGTGGGTGCTGCTCTGAGCTGCATCATCCTTTACACTAAAAAGCCTCTTGGCACTATAGAGTAAAAATATGGTACAGTTGGAGAAGAGAAAGAATTTGCGATGGATAAGGTAAGTCTTCCTTGAGTTATAATCAGAAGGGTGGGGTACCTCCTACAGTAGAAGCATTTCTCAAATAAGGAACAACACATGAGAGGCAGAAAAGAACTGGGATTGCCTGATATCACCGCTGAGCTTCCAAGCCACAAACAGCGCCACACAAGACAGAGACAGCTGGATCAGAAGAAGGCAAGCGCCCAGCTAATCCTGCTTCTGAAGACAATGAAGAGGAGAACAAAGCACAGAAGAAAGGACCCAGAAACCGGGAGGCTTTGCCTTGCTGTTAGAGGTGTAGGTTCCAGAGGAGAGCTCATGCTACTCTCAAACTGGGCAAGTTCCTGCAAGGCCCACCTAGTTGCTAACAAGGAAGCCAGAACCAAGGGTTGGCTTGATTACCTGATGCGGTATTCCCACCGTTCAGAATGCCAGTCCCTGTCCTCTGACTCTGGATCCCAAGGGGGGAAAAGGAATTTTACTTGTCTTAACACCATAAAGGTAACTTAAGAAAAGCCAGGATAGCCAAGCCCGGTGGAACAGAGTAGCTAACACCAGCTACTTGGGAGTCTGAGGCAAGGACATCATAAGTTGAAAGACTGACAATACTACAGAGCAAGTTCAAGGCCAGCCTGGGGACTGAGAGAGACCCTGTCTCAAAATGAAGTGGGGAGAAAAGGGGAGTGTTGCTTAGTGGTAGAATGTGTGCTTGGGAGGTCGGAGTGGGGTGGCAAGGTCCTAGGTTTGATTCCCAGTACTCAAAGAAAAGCAAAGAGGAGAGAGAAGAGAAGCCAGAAATAATTTCTGCACAGCCACCCAAATGACTTCAAGATGTTCAAAGTCAGGTAGTTCATTCGCAAAAAGGAAAACAAGCTTTCAAAAGAACCTTCTACAAAGGACTGAATTTGCAGAACAGCGTGTGGTGGACAGTATAAAGACACCACAGCTCCTCAGAGAGTATGTCCAGCAACCCCATGGTTTTCCTCCCAATTGTGTTACCTCTAATTTTTTTTTTAAGACAAAGTTTTACTATATAAGCCCTAGTTGGTCTAAAACTCACCAGGTAGAACAAGGGATTAAACTCATACAGAGCTAACTGCCTCTACTGCAGAGAGCTGGCGTCAAAGGTGTGTGCTACCATGTCTGGCTTTGGCACTACGTGTTAACAGCGTGGAATATGTGTAATTTGGGGCTTTTGTTGGTATATTATTTGGGGCTGGAAGAGATAGAGTGGAAAGGAATGACGGAGATGGAATAGGAACATTTTGGTTAAAATTTGGAGTCTGACGGGGAAATGTGAGATAATAGAAACAATTAGAGTTTGGGTCCCATGTCCAGAATATTTCATCTTTTCGAAATAATTTAATGGCACCATAAACAAGGACTGGGAGCTGTTGCTTGAAAGCTGTCACTGTCTGAAACCAACGAGCAAATGTGTGTCTCCTGCCTGACATTAATGTTATTCCCCATAAAAGACTAAACTAGGCATGTGGTAGACACCTTTAATTCCAGTAGTCAGGAGGCAGAGGCAGAGGCAGGCAGAGTTATAGACCAACTTGGTCTACACAGAAAGCCTGGCTCAAAAATAAAGACTCAAGTTTCTGAGTTACCATGCTGCTATTTTGTGTTGTGTTGTGTTTTGCTTTGTTTTTCTTTTCTTTTCTTTTTTCTTTTTTTTTGAGACAGGGTTTTGTTTTTTTTTGTTTGTTTGTTTTTGTTTTTCGAGACAGGGTTTCTCTGTGTAGCTCTGGCTGTCCTGGAACTCACTTTGTAGACCAGGCTGGCCTCGAACTCAGAAATCCACCTGCCTCTGCCTCCCGAGTGCTGGGATTAAAGGCGTGCGCCACCACGCCCGGCTTTGCTTTGTTTTTCAAGACAGATCTCACTATTGATGTAGCCCTAGCTGGCCTGGAACTGACTTGTAGTGAACATGGTCTTGAACTCCTTCCTGATCCTCTTGCCTCCACATGCCAAGAGCTGGGATTACAGATGTGTTAGTATCATTTAGGAGATGGAAACTGACTGAGAAGCCTTTTGTTAGAAAGTAGGCGTGGTCAGGCCATTCTGTAGGAAAGGCATTAATTCTTTTAATGAGAGGGGGAAAAGACCCTTCCATTTCTACCTACAAAGTTATAAATATCAGTTTGTCCACTCAAGTCACTGGTTGAAGTAGTGTGGGAGTGGCTGATAGGAGGGAGGATACAAAGAGGTGAGTCTATACCCTTAGTGTTGGGGTCCAGGAGTCACCCCCACAAACCACAGGAATACCCATCTCTGTCACCCAGGATTGATCAATCAGGGTCACAGGCCAGACTTGGCAGCTGACCACAACCCTGAGCCAGGAAGGACCCTGCAGAGCTTTTAAGCCTGAAAACATCTGTGCCAAGTTATTTCACCAGTCAGGATTTAGGGATAGAGGGATTCCCTTAGGAACATGTCTTTGTTGAACACTTATCCTATTCCCATTGGTTGGTGCATTCAACTGTGGCAGGGGACTCCCCATGTCTTAACATTCATGTCTTGACAACCAGGATGTCAGTTACCCACATACATGTCTCTTTCTGCCAAGTAGGATGTCAGTTTCCAGGGAGGGAACTTAAAACTTTACTCAACCCCTACTCAAAATGGAAATATCATTCCAAATGGTTTCTTATATTGGGGCAGGTGTTTTTCTTATGTTGTGGTCCATTCCAGGAGCAGCTTATAAAGGCAAAAACCGTAAACGCTCACACAAAGGGGCAGGAAGTGCTGCCTGGTGGTTGCTTTGGCTCCAAGCTTATTGTAGCTAACAAAACAAAGCCGTTCTGACCTCTATTGGGGTTGCTTTCCAAGAACCCCAAAGCACAGAACGTAAGAGAATGTCCAATCAACTGGGGGGTGAGAAAGTTTCCTAGTAACAGTAGTTACAGCATATGAGAAATGTTTCCTTGCAACATTAGTAGCAGTTCAAAATAGCTGGCTAGACAGGCATCAGTCCTCCCAGGGAACTCTTGGAGCTTCTATTTTATGAACAGGGTTCAGTCATTAACAAAAAAGTTTCACTGGGTCAGTCAAAGGGTTGATTGTGTCAAAAAAAAATCATATCTCAGATTAATTAATATTGGTACAAAAGTTCACTTGAAGACAGAAAACAATCTTAAAGTAGAAACCCAAACTTTGCAATTGTGAGGGGGAACATAGGGAAAATGAGATATAGACACATTCACGGACTTTCTGAATAAGAATCAAGTTGCTCAACCTGATAGAGAAATCCAAATTAAAACTGTGTTGAGATTTCATCTCATCCAGGTCAGAACGGCAGTCACTAAAAACGAGCAGCAGCGTGGATGAGGATGTGGGAGCCCTAACACACAGCGGGTGGGGAGGAAAACTGTGTCTGCACCGGAGAAGACTGCTCAGACATGGGATGACAGTGTAGCCCAGAGCCTTTCTTAGGGTGAGATCTTAAACACAGACACACACACACAAAAAAACATGTTCTAGGTTGACACACTTTAACTAACAAGAACTTCAGTCAGAAGCAGAACTTCAGGAGCCAAAAAACACCAGGTACATTAGTACGTTAGAGTTTCCCAGGACTGTGAACTTTGATGGATTAGGCTTCTGTTTTCATTTTTGGCAGGTAGTAGTATCTACATGCTGAGCTTTTTGTTTGTTTGTTTGTTTTGTTTTGTTTTGTTTTGTTTTCGAGACAGGGTTTCTCTGTATAGCCCTGGCTGTCCCAGAACTCACTTTGTAGACCAGGCTGGCCTCTAACTCAGAAATTCACCTGCCTCTGCCTCCCGAGTGCTGGGGTTAAGGCGTGCGCAACCACTGCCCGGCCATGCTGAGCTTTATAGTCTGAAGGGCACTTCCATCATAGAGTCAGCTGTGCTAAGGTCTGGGGACCTGTTACAAAAGCCAGTTCAGTCTCTGGAAGTCCCTCAAAAAAACAAAAAGAGAAAACTATCTGTCCCCTTCTTCTGGCCTCTACCATCATTGCATGTATACTTGAAGACAAAGCATTCATACAATTTTTTTTTTTTGAAGTAAATCTTGAGGGGAAAAAAAAAGTTTAAAAACGAAAGCCAAAAAACAGATGACAGGACTCAGCTCCACCACTTCTTGGTATTTACCTAACGAACTCCAAAGGAACACATCACAGAGATACTTGCACATCGGTGTTTACCGAGGCTGTATGCACGGTAGCTCAGGTGTGGAACCAACCCAAGTATCCCATCAGAAGAATGGATAAAGAAAATGTCTCTCTCACACACACAGAGGAATATTTTTCAGCCCTGGAGAAGAATGAAGTCATGTTCTTTGTAGGACAGTGGCTACAGCTGGAGATGATCATGGTAGGCAAATTAAACCAGTCTCAGAAACACAGATGTCATATAGTTTCTCATCTGCGGTTCCTAGATTGCATATAAACAAATACAGTCGTTTATGTATGACGTGAGAGTAGAAGCAAAAATGTCTAGTGGAACAAACAGACAAATTTTAAAATAAAATAATATGTAAAAAAAAAAAAAACAAACCAGAAAGCAACAACAGATTTGAAGAATTAAATAGGCTGGGTGTGGTGGCTCACATCTGCAATCATAGCGCACGGGAAGAGAATGCAGAAGGATCTGGAAAGAGAAGGAGAAGAACCACTTGAGTAGTGTGGGCTGAGAGTAGCACAGAGCCAGCAGAGAGTGAACTAGAACAGAGGTAACAACTGTCATCTTCCCGAGACTCACTGCCTCCATCCGCTAACCTAGGCTCAGTCCTGGAAGCTTCTAGCTTTTGTACAATCTAATTTAGGCCTACAATGTTTTCAGCCTCTGAGACTTGCTGTGAATAAGTTCATCCTTTCTAGTTCTTTCTGAGCTCTGGCTGTCTGATTCAACTCAGCTCTTCTGGCTCAAACTCCTCTCCAAGCTGACTGATTCAAACTGGCTTCTCTCAGTTTCTTTCTTTCCTTTCTTTCTCTCTTTCTTTTAAAAATATTTACTTACTTATTTTATGTATATGAGTACACTGTCGTTGTCTTCAGACACACCAGAAGTGGGCATCAGATCCCATTACAGATGGCTGTGAGCCATGGAGTTGCTGGGAATTGAACTCAGGACCTCTGGAAGAATAGTCAGCGCTTTTAACCACTGAGTCATCTCTCCAGTCCCCTTCTCTCAGACTCACACTAATGTTGGCAATGTGTTTTGATCTTCTGGCTCCTCATTTTCTGGCTCTTTTTTTTTGGGGGGGGGGTGGTTCTCTGTATAGCCCTGTCTGTCCTGGAACTCACTTTGTAGATGAAGCTGGTCTCGAACTCAGAAATCCGCCTGCCTCTGCCTCCCAAGTGCTGGGATTAAAGGCGTGCGCCACCACTGCCTGGACCCTGGCTCATTTTGTCTTCACCTGTGTCTAGACTGTTCTCTCTTTGCAATCCATCTTGGTACAACTATCCCAATCAAATCTGCCTCCCTTCTCTCTCTGCACTGCCCCTCAGGTAGCTTCCCTTTCCTCTCTCTTCCCTCCTCTTGAGAGAGTTGGTCCTTTCTGATTCTGTCAAATCTTTCTCTGATTCATCATTCTGTCTGTCACCCGCATATCATTTTCAAATATCAGTACTTCCTTAGGTCTGCATTCCAGCCAGAGGGATTAAAGGTGAGTGCTAAGGGCTGAGACACACTCTAACTAGAAACAGGGGTGTGTTCTCTTTTAGTAAATAACACAATCTCAGGATTCACAGTGTGGTCAAATACCCTGCAACAAGAGAGTCCAGAAACAGCTTCTCACACATATGGATGCTTGTTTTATGACAAAAGGTGACACACGGAATAGTGGAGAAAAGGTGATCGCTTTTCAGGACATGAGCCTGGGACTATTGTGTATTTGGGTGGCAAAAAGCCATTTTTCCAGAGTTCCATGGTGGCTTTGTGGCAAGTCAGATCTTTGGATGTATATGTGATGATGGGCTTTTAAGTCCGTATTCTTTATACTCTCACAACTTCCTTGTTACCTCGAAAACCAGTTCAGTTGTAAATAACAGGGCCCTGGTAACTCATGTGCTTTGTCCCCTAGGAAGTGCTGGGAGCACCCTTGGGTGACGAATCATATTACCATCTTCCAGGGAAGCAGACTACAAGCTGTGGGCCCTGCTCCTCTCATAGAGTGCAGCTCCTATCAGAGCCCCAGGTCCCCTTGGGAAGGCATGGTCCTCTGATTGACTATTTTTTTTTTCTCAGATTTCTTTATTTTCTTTTATGTGTATGAAATTTGGGGGGGGAGAGTTTTGTTTTTGTTTTTGTTCCTCACTTTCCTTTCTCTCTTCCCCCAGAGTTTCTTTCTCTGTGCAGTCCTGTAGACCAAGCTGACCTCCAACTAAGAGATCTAAGAGATCCCTCTGCTTTTGCCTCCAGAGTGCTGGGATTAAAACTATGAACCACCCTGCCAGCCTGTCTGTGAGGGGTTTTCCTGCATACACTTTGTCTTAGTCAGGGTTTCTATTCCTGGACAAAACATCATGACCAAGAAGCAGTTGGGGAGGAAAGGGTTTATTCAGCTTACACTTTCATACTGCTGTTCATCACCAAGGGAAGTCAGGACTGGAACTCAAGCAGGTCAGGGAACAGGAGCTGATGCAGAGGCCATGGGGGGATGTTCTTTACTGGTTTGCTTCCCCTGGCTTGCTCAGCCTGCTCTCTTAGAGAACCCAAGACTGCCAGCCCAGAGATGGTCCCACCCACAAGGGGCCTTTCCTCCTTCATCACTAATTGAGAAAATACCCCACAGCTGGATCTCATGGAGGTACTTCCCCAACTGAAACTCCTTTCTCTGTGATAACTCCAGCTGTGTCAAGTTGACACAAAACTAGCCAGGACACACGTATACCTGGTCCCTAAGAAAGTTGGAAGAGAAAGTCCAATCTCCCAGTACTGGAGTTACAGAAGGCTATGAACAAGTCTGTGGGTTCTGGGAACTAAACTCAGGCCCTTTGCAAGAGCAACAAGTGTTCTTTGTTTTGTTTTGTTTCCAGACAAGGTTTCTCTGTGTAGCCCTAGCTGCCCTGGAACTTGCTCTGTAGACCAGACTGGCCTCAAACTCAGAGATCTGTCTGCTTCTGCCTCCCTAGTGCTGGGAGCACTGCCAGCCATCTCTGCAGCCCCTCTCTGATTAGCCCTCTATCCAAGGCTGGCCTTTCAGTCCCATGATAAGGGCTGGACGTGAAGAAAGTGTAGTAAAGGGCTGGCGCTCTAAGGTCAGATTGCTGTTTTATTTTTGCTTATTTATATTCATTTATTCTATATATATATGTGCGACGTGCCTAACTCAACCAGCAAGAAAGTCATGCCACCACCGGGATCTTCTCAAACAGCCTTTACTCAGGAGCGTCTTGATTGTAGATGCCCAGGACCCTGAGCGGCGGGAGAGCTGCCGCTTATATACCCGCCCAGGACCGAAGAGAGTTGTGTTGATCGTGGGTTGGTGCAGCAAACTACGTCTCATTAGCATATAGCCCATTCGGGAGGAGCTGTCACTCAAAGAGAGCGACGCATGCGCACTAGGCTTGTTTACCGGACAGACCATGCATGTCCGGCCGGATATGGGCGCCATCTTGTAATGCCAGAGAGCCGCGGCTGCCTACATATATGTGTTTTGCTTGTGTGTGTGTGTGTATGTGCACCACATACATGCCTGGTGCTCGAAAAGGTCAGAAGTGTTAGGGTTCAGGAATTGCCACACAAACCATATGAACACTGATTTCAGTTAAGCAAGAATAGTTTAGTGAGCACACACTCCAGTGCTGGTCAGACCAAGGACATAGCTCAGAATCATCTGAACTATGACCATGAATATCTTTTTCTGTCAGCTTATAAAGGGGGCGGGGGGACCACAATGAGTTCATATGCAGGTGCAGGAAGTGCTGCCTGGTGGTCAGCTCTGATTCAAGATATTTTAGACATAACAGTTCATATTGACCTTTGATTTGATGGATCCTATGTGAAGCTTTGTGGAATTTCTTAAGATTAGCAAATCTCATACAGAACAAAACAGGGTATGTGGTCAGCATGTCCTTGAGCCAAGGCACTTCTCTGTCAATGACTTGCAGGCACGTAACAGCAACAACATGAAATAGCTGGCAGGCATGGAACAAAATGGCTACAGCTATGCTGAGGATTAGGGTATATTAGACCATAACAAGGGGGCATTAGAGCCCCTGGCATTGGAGGTACAGATGGTTATAAATGACCATGTGGGTGCTAAGACTCAAACCCAGGCCCTCCATAAGAGCAACAGATTGCTCAACCGCTGAGCCTCCTCTCCAGCCCCTTGCACGTTTGAGATAGGTTAGAAAACCTACTTGTGCTATGAGCTCTGTTCAGAAGTCAGCAGGAGCTAGGCCACAAGACACCCTCAGGACAGGTTTGGTGTCTCATTTTGTAAGCAGGAACTTTGCATGTCTGAAGCTTCCTTCTGTGAGGTGAGACAGACTGTAAACCGGAAAGCCAGCTTTCCAGAGAAATTTGCATAAAGGCCTGGCTTTAGAAGGACTCTGTGCCATGCCCTTGGGGGGGTCCCTCAGAGCTGCCGTGGGCTGTCTCTCCTTCCTCACTCTCTTCTCTGGTTTCCTGGATTGCCAAAATAGACCTTTGTTTCTGACCCTGAGGTCTTACAGGAGGATGGGACTCTTGTTCTAGGCCTCACAACCTTAGTCTGGTTACAGCACTTAGAGGAGTAAATTAGAGACACCCCCCTGCCCCCTGAGCTTTCTGAGAACACAAGCTTGCAGTTAGAAGATCTCTCACTGCCCTGCTGCTGCCCAGATGAGGGTCTGAGATGACCCAGCCTTGGTCACTCCAGTCCAGGCTTCCTCTGCTCCCTCTATGGTTCACACCCTCTGTCTTAGTCAGGGTTTCTATTCCTGCACAAACATCATGACCAAGAAGCATGTTGGGGAGGAAAGGGCTTATTCAGCTTACACTTCCATACAGCTGTTCATCACCTGACACATGAAGTCAGGACTGGAACTCAAGCAGGTCAGGAAGCAGGAGCTGATGCTGAAGCCATGGAAGGATGTTCTTTACTGGCTTGCTTCCCCTGGCTTGCTCAGCCTGCTCTCTTATAGAACCCAAGACTGCCAGCCCAGAGCTGATCCCATCCACTAAGGGCCTTTCCCCCTTGATCACTAATTGAGAAAATACCCCACAGCTGGATCTCATGGAGGCACTTCCCCAACTGAAGCTCCTTTCTCTGTGATAACCTAGCTGTATCAAGTTGACACAAAAACTAGCCATTACACCCTCCAAAGTAAGACATTCAGTCAGTGGGGCTAGTATATGTCATGTCTTCGGAGGTAGAGAGGAGTCAAATAGGTTTGACAGTCCTTCCCATGAAGAGCCCTAGAGCTCTTGGAAACTATGGGTAGTGTATCTGTGCTACGGAGTAGGAACAAAACAGGGACAGCATCCAGACACACGAAGCAAGCAGGGCTGAACCCCAGCAACCAAACTGTCAACAGCCAAGCCATGGACTATGAAGGACACAGTCTCAACACTCTTAGATACTAGTAGTTAGTTATTTCTCCACTGGTGCAATGAGCCAATTCATGGCAGATCAGATTATATTAAACCCAGGTTATTGGGAAGTTGCTCTTGGGTGAATTCACTAACCCCATGGAAGGAGGCCAGGGAAGTCACCATGGGAAGAGATAGAGAGAAGAGGGGAGAAGAGAAAGCAAGCAAGCAAGCAAGCAAGCTCAATGAAAGAAGGAGAGAGGGGAGACCAAAATGTCTGGATTATATAGAGAAGAGCCTCTGGGGGAAGGGCATCCCAGCCCCTGTGCTGGAAAGTTCAGGGTTGGGGGCAGGGTAGGGACTGAGGGATGCCGGGAGAACCTGGAGGCCAGGGTTGCCTTGGTAAGATGTTCACCTCAGTTTCGTGTTCCAGAATCTAAAACCAAACAGCTAGAAGAGACTCCAGACGGGTGTCTGGATCAGCTGGCCCAACAGACATATTGGTCATAAGGGAGGTTTCTCTTGCTCTCAACATACAGCCCTTCTCTCATTCATTCCATAGTCTCATTGTGGCTGAGTAAGTATCTAGAGTGAGCCACATGGATCCTGAGTCAGTCAGACCTGGAGCTGAGGAAGTTAAGGCCATCATTCATGACTCAAAAACAAACCACAGGTTCTTGACTTGCTAAAATCAAAACAACCCCCCAAAATTGCTTTCAGCTGGGAACATGCAGAAGTTTAAGGAAGAGAGTTGTTCTTACCCTCCTTTTGGAAAGAAGATGCCTAGTACTGAGGTGAGGTGGCTTAAAGGGAAGGGAGAAAAAGTGGGGGATCCAGCTCTGAGGAATGGCATCTGTGTGGTTTTAATATGCTTGACTCAGGGAATGGCATTATTAGGAGGTGTGGCCTTGATAGAGGAAGTGAGTGACTGTGGGGGTGGGCTTTGAGAGAGCTTCCTCCTAGCTGGCTGAAGATGCCAGTCCTCTCCTGGCTGCAGTTGGCTCAGGATGTAGAACTCTCAGCTCCTTCTATCTAGCACCATGCTTCCCACCATGATGATCATGGACAGAACCTCTGAACCTGTAAGCTAGTCCCAATTAAATGTTGTCCTTTGTAAGAGTTGTCTTGGTCATGGTGTCTCTTCACAGCTAGAAATCCTAACTGAAAAAGAATACCAGGGGGCTGGAGAGATGGCTCAGCAGTTAAGAGCACTGACTGCTCTTCCTGAGGCCCTGAATTCAATTCCCAGCAATCATATGGTGACTCATAACCATCTGTAATGGGATCTGATGCCCTCTTCTGGTATGTTTGAAGACAGCTATAGTGTATTCACATACATAAAATAAATAAATCTTAAAAAAAAAGAAAAGAAAAAAAGAATACCAGGAGTGGGGTACTGTTGTGATAGCCTGAACATGCTGTTCTTTGGAGGAGTTGTGGACTTTGGGACTTTGAATTTGGAAACCCATGGAATGCTGTAAGTGGGACTTAATGAGCCATCCTAGGAGAAATAGGGAGACATTGGTGTTGAGGGTGATTTGAACCCTGGAGATCATTCTTATGATGTTTTGGTGAATAATGTTGCCATTTTTTGCCCTTGTCTGAAGAGTCCACCTGAGGCTAAGGTAAAGCGATTTCAATTAATTGCACTGAAAAAGGAAGTCTTGTTCCAGCCGGCCCCACTCGCTCCGATTGGCTCCGCTTGCTCCGGTTGGCCCCGCTTGCTCCGGCCCCATTAGCTCTGCTTGCTTCGGCCGTCCCATTCGGCTCCGCTCGCTCCGGACAGCCTCGCTTGCTCCGGTTGGTCTCTCCGGTCCAAGGATTCATTTCTTATTATTCTTCATAAGTACCCTGTAGCTGACTTCAGACACACCAGAGGAGGGCGTCAGATCTTGTTATGGGTGGTTGTAAGCCACCATGTGGTTGCTGGGATTTGAACTCATCACCTTCAGAAGAGTAGTCGGTGCTCTAACCGGCTGAGCCATCTCACCAGCCCCCTGTTCTCCTTGTTTTACTTCTCTCTACTCCACAGTGATATGGCTAGGGCTAAAGAAGCTGGCTAAAAATACTTATGATTAATAAATACCTGTTTTATATAGAGAGATATACATACCTATACATATGTCAAGAGTCAAATAAACATTTCTTGGGTGCAAAAGTGTTGTGAATGGAAAATATTACAAAGCCCAGATCTAGAACATATTCCCATTTAATATTTTAGGAAATTGGAATAATCTTTATTTCTTGGTATCCAAAGCTGTCTGAAGCTCCTTTCCATACTAAGGTAAAGCTGAGATATATACCCAGTGGTTTTATATATATATAAAAATCAGAATATGAGTTCTGAGTCTAGGTAATAAAAGCCATTATGACTTCCAAAGGGGGGTGGGGAGAAGAAGAAGAAGAAGCTGGCTAAAGGGCTGGAGAAGCAAGGGTCTGTGTCAGGCACTAACTCTGGGTCGCCCCGTGTAGGATATGTAACCTCTTTGAGCCTCAGTTTCCAGTGATGGGGTTACTATAAGAAGCATTGCCAAGCAGGGGAGGATTATAGGTGGGCAGCCACTCATGTGGTAGGGTGTCTCCCCAACATTTCCTCCCTCTAGCTGTGTGGCTTTTGTGAAGCTGGGAATTAAGAGGGTGTTGCATCTGGCCTGTCCTGTAGTCATCAAAGGAGACCAAAGTTATGCAGGAAGTGCTCTGAAGGCCCTTGTAATGTCCCATTGGCCTTGACTGAATACTTCTAGTGGCCTGATGCCTAAGGCTCTTGATACAGGAAGCTCCAGCTGGCTGGGTTCCATGGAAGTGAGAGAAGCCTGGCAAGGCCAGGCACATAGCCCTTGCACCCTGCCACACAGGCTTCAAAGATAAGGGCATGCCCTCGAGTTGGTCATGCTGTGGCATATGCCTCAGCAGGGACTAAATACAGGAACACAAGCCCAATGATGTACATCTGGCCAGGAAATGAATCTCCCATAGCTCCAGGGCTCAAGTCTATATCAAAATCCAGATGTCAGGATCTGCCTGGGCAGAGTCCAGGGTTCCTGGATTCTAAGACCAAGGCTCTGCTGGGAATGAAGTCTGCTCACTTCCTCCTAGGCTGTTGTTCCTTCTGGGCCCGTGATCAAGGACCACCAGCCAATGGAGGGTCTTGCTCCTCCAGACCCAGGGCTTGGTGTTCCCTCCCCAATGTTTGTGTTTTTAAAGTTTTTAATGCACAAGTGAAACAGGCATGGGGGGGTCTGCTGCACATGGGAGAGAGGCAAGAAATTTCTAGAAGTCTCTTCAACCTGCACTGAACTCCTCAGGGATTCCACAGTGATGCTACATCGCACCACATGTGAACAGGACTCAGGCCCCCGCTCTCTCCTTCTCTTTTTCTGTCTCTCTCTCTCTGTGTGTCTGTCTCTCTGTCTGTCTCTCTTACACACACACACACACACACACACACACACACACTCACAATGAAGCCTTCCTCTCCTCCCAGGTGTTTAAAACTTGCAGCTTTCCAGGGGGCACCCCTCCCCTGTCTGTCCACCTCTTCTCTCTGCCTATCCATCCCGACTCTCACTACCACACTTTCTTGTTTTCTCTTGTATGTTTGGGATTGAGAACCTGGGGCTTTGTACATGCTACATGCTCGGCATTCAGCTTATTTTCTCAGTGTCGGCGGTTCCTGAAACATGTAGGTGGAAAGAACAGAAGAAGAGCCTAGCCCCAGTCTGGGAAGGGAGGTGAATGAAACGCATCACAGTCTCCTGCTTCTGTTTTCACTCCCACCAGCAATTACACACTAATATCTCCATTAAAGGGAGTAGGATTTGACACAACTCCCTGTTGTATATGAAAATAGTCTGTTTTATTCCCCCCACCCCACCCCTTAGGCCTCCTTCCAATAAATGAATCCAGGTCCACTTTATTCTCTATAGCTGTGGTAAACCATACTTCATTTTCCTAGGCAAAGCCCCCCTCTTGATGGCATCTCCTCATTTCCCAGGGTTAACAGCAGGGGGATGTACATCTTGGGGGAGGGAGTAACTAAATTCCTAGAATGAGAATTGTGGGGCCAGCCTGATTTTAAGACTTATGTCTTCATCAGCCATTCCCAGAAGAGCTGCTCCCATATGGCATTAATATAGTCTAGGGGTCTTGATTAGGTTTACTTCTTCTGCCAATTAAAGAATTAACAGGGAGGAAAATTCTCCAGCGCAACAGCGGAGAAATCCCAAACACAGCAGATAGTAGCAACAGTGGAAGGAAGGTGTTTATTGTGGGTGAGGAAACACACACACACACACACACACACACACACACACACATACACGCAGCAGGCACTCGGAGAAAAGGACCGTCTGCAAAGCAAGGGCTGCTCAGACCAAGAAAGTGAAGTTCCCCACCACCACCACTTTAGGGTTGGTCAGTCTGAAAAGAGACAGGGTGGTTGACTGGTCCACAAATGTGTAACTGTATCCTGATGCAGCCTAGGATTTGTTGAGCTTATCCATCAGCAGGAGGTCTGCAAGTGGGACACAAAGGCATCCACTAGGAAGTTTAAAAGAGGTCATCTGGCCACGCAGGGCCTGCCACCCGAGGACTGACTGACAGATGCTAGAGGCGTTTGACACTCTGTCCCAGAGTTTGCTAATTCTTACTAAGACAAATACCCTTCCTTCCCTAGGGAAGCTAGTGTGTGTGAGGCGATGACGTACATACAACCAACCTTCCTTTAGTCAGGTGGGAATTGAGTGCTGAGCTGGAGAGTGGGTGGAGGACAGATTTGGAGAGCTGGTTTCATGGATAAGGCCAGAACTACAGTGAATTCCTCCAGATCACAGAGGTCAGACCCAGATAACTTCTGGGAAGTTCTCTGTCGGAGGGCAGAATTACACAGAAGACCAAGGGTGGGTTCTGAAGGCAGCTCATAAAAAAACAAGAGCAAATAGAAGTCTAAAAAGGAAAGTTGACTTTCCCAGTCAATGAGCAAGGGTAAAGGCAGAGAAAGCCAGACCAGTAGTAATGACCATGGTATGGTTTCATATCTGTATGGTGTGTGTACTGGCTGGTTGTGTGTGTCAACTTGACACAAGCTGGAGTTAATACAGAGAAAGGAGCTTCAGTTTAGGAAATGCCTGCCTCCATGAGATCCAGCTGTGGGGCATTTTCTCAATTAGTGATCAAGGGGGAAAGGCCCCTTGTAGGTGGTACCATCTCTGGGCTGGTAGTCCTGGGTTCTATAAAAAAGCAAGCTTAGCAAGCCAGGGGAAACAAGCCAGTAAGTAACATCCCTCCATGGCCTCTGTATCAGCTCCTGCTTCCAGACCTGCTTGCGTTCCAGTCTTGACATCCTTTGGTGATCAACAGCAATGTGGAAAGTGTAAGCTAAATAAATCCTTTCCTTCCCCAACTTGTTTTTTGGTCATGGTGTTTGTGCAGGAATAGAAACCCTGACTAAGACAGTGTGCTAAGGCCTGTGTTCACTGTGGTCAGGTGGGACACACGTTTGGTTTTCACGCTGATTTCTGGCATAGGGCTCTTAAACCTATTCTACCTTTCTGTCCCACCTACTTCTCTAATGCTCCGTGACATCCTTTTGCCCTTTATCCTCAAAGGTATGTGTCTTGCTGATGTATATACTTTCTCTTCAAGTACCTCTAAGCTTTGTTCGGATGACGTTATCACCCTGTAACACCATCCCCACAAAGATGTCTCTGCCTCCTGACCTCTGAATGGTTCATGCCCAGAGGACTGCAGCAGCCACATTCCCTGCCCAGGACAAGTTCAAACAAGGAGATACGGCTCCCCTGTAGGACTGGCTCAGCTAGATCTCATTTCCTTTCTGACAGAGTAAGAAGTTTCAGGACCTCAAGGGTAAGTCCAGGTTGGTCTCAAGAGTCAGTGATCCCCCTGTCTCGGCCTCTTGAGTACTGAGTTACATGCTATGAGCCCCTACTCATGTCTACTCTTTTCTTTTAGTTTGACCCAGACTTTACAGGTTGTCAAGGCCTGTGTTCACTGCAGCCTGATGGGACACACACTTGGTCTTCGCCCTGGTTTCTGGCATAGGCCCCTTAACACTTTCCTACCTTTCTTAGCAACAGCAGGGCTAGAATCTTTTGATCTCACACTCAGCTTCTGCCGAAGTTCACATTCCTTGAACTCTGCAGGACAGGTATGCCCTTTGTTCTAGCAATGTAGCTCCTGAATGGGAACTGGCCATTAGGAAGATAAAATCATGATGAGAACCTGGGAACTTGCCACCTCCCAAGTCCAATCACCACCACCCCCACCCCCGCCCCTGAGTGACTCCGGCTAAAGAATCGGCAGATTGCCGACCAACATGTGCACACACAGGAAGGCCAGAGGACGTTGCGGGTTTTTCCTTCTCTCACTCTGCACCTGAGGTTACAGCCATACCTGGCTTTTTACATAGATTCTGGAGATTCAAATTCAGGTTCTCATGCTGTACAAGCACTCTTACCCCCTGAATCATCTTCCCTGACCCGACATCCATTATTACCACTTATGACTGAGCCCAGGGTCTCACACAAGGCAAGTGCTCTGCCACTGAGCTATATCCTCAGCCTCCTCCCCCTCATACTTTTGGGATGGGGGGGTCTCACTAGTTTTCTCAGGCAGGCCTCAGATTTTGGGGGTTCTTCTGCGTCAGCTCTGAGTGGCAGGGATTACAGGTCTGAGCTACCAGGACTGGGTGGAACTATCACTTTATAATAAGCTATAAATGTATATTTCCCTGAGTTCTGTGACTCATCCTGGCAAATGAGTTGAGGCTGCAGTAAAGATGCTGGGAATGTCTAGCCAGTTGGTCAGGAGCACGGGCCAGAAGTTGCTGCTTGCTAATAGTGTTGGAGATAGGGCAATCTTGTGGTTGAGTCCTTAGCCGGACGGCATGCATTTCCAAATCCAGTAGATGATTAATAAAGTAAGTTACTCTGGAGGTCATCCTACTGGAAGTGCCTATTTGGCAGGGAGAGAGTCTGCACACCTGGAAGTCAGGTGTGAAGGGCTGAGGGGTGAGAAGAAAAGGAAAATACACTGGTTTTCCATCAAGTCTCTTAGAGCATGGTGTCGGGAGGTCACAACATGTTTGAAGGCCACATCTAGCCATCTTCCATGGATGCTCACGCCAAAAGCCACTAAAGGTTCTTCCAGTAGCATAGACAACCTAGGTGGCCCTGGGTGGCTGGTGCTCTTTTTTCCTTGCTCATTCTTACAGGATAGCCAGAACAGCCTCTCCGGTGTAGACTTCCTTTGGCCTCTTTCAAGTCTACCAACCAGCCTGAAAGAAAGAGGCTGTGGTGCCTGACACATGGGTTAAAAAGAGGACACTCCTGGAATATATTGCCGTAAGTACCCGGTAACAACTAAGATCCTTTTCTAATAGTACTGGAACAATGATTATATACTAAAGAGACACTTTGGAGCTAAAGAGATGGCTCAGTGGTTAAGAGCACACACTGTTCTTGCAGAGGACCCAAGTCTGGTTCCCAGCAACCACTTCAGGCTGCTCACAACCTCCTCTAAACCAAGCTCAAGAGGATAAGATGCTTTCTTTTGGCTCCCACAGGCACCCGTACAGAGAACCACAATTAAAAATAAAAACAAATCTTAAAAGAGCGAGAGGAAGACATTTCTGCCTTCCTTTAAGGGATACACCCTTGTGACGATGCACCCCAGAGAACTGCAGTGTCCTCGGGAATCTCATGCAGGGAGGAGGGAGCTGACTTGTCAACCAGAGAAGAGAGATGTCTCCTGGAAGGAGATGTCCCACACTGCTAGCAACTTGTCGGGTGACTTTGCAGGAAACTGGAGATGCAGGCAGTGGTGACAGGCGGGAGCAGACCTTGACAAGGACTATTTTGCTGTACCCACGCTGAATACATCTCCACTTCCTGCCTTTCACTATGACTCGTTTCACTGGCTGCTTGAGGACAAGCGGCCCTTAGGTTCTGATCTCTAGTCTCACTAGTTTGGAGCCACTGGCTAGCAACTTCCTGGCCTGGCAACAAGCTCCATATGGGGTAACAGCACATAACTTAACACTGTGAATACCTTGCACAAATGGCTCTCAGATCCATCCTCAACTACCCTGACATTTGTTGAGGATAGCAGTAGACTGTGGCCAGAGAACTGCTGGGCACAATTTTATTTTGAACTGGGAACAGACACTATGTCCTTAAGTACCTGTGAGGTATTAGTCATCAGTTTAAATGTCTCATCTCTTTTAAGCCTAAAATGGTCTCTATATGGTACTGTTGCTACTTACAGATAAGAAAAGTGAAGGTCCTACAGGACACTTCTGACTTCTGGGAGGCATGTGGAGCCTGCTGCTATCTCTACCCCCCCCCCCCCAACCTTCATCCCCAACAAAAATAAAAGAAACCAGTTACAAAGATAAGGTCATTTATTCACGTTATATTACTGCATTTCAAAGGCAAAAATACAGATGTCTGAACACCAAGGTCAGAGATAGCCACCCATCCCCAGCCCCAATGGTAAGCACATTTGTACACATGGGATATCAAAATACAAACACAGTATCACAGGTCTGGAATAGCCCAGTGGGCAGGGAGACCCTGCAAGGCTAAAGGGTGGCACATTTCCTTTGCTTTCCTGTGCCCCTGATCTTTCCCAAAGGCCACACTACCCAGGTCACCAACAAAAATACAGGCAGAGAAAGAAAGGCACAGCATGTTGACACCAGGGTGAGAATTCCCAGGTGAAGGAAATGTTCCCTGCCCCTTCCATCCTCTAGTCCCCAGTGGCATCTCCTGGGCCAGGCAAATGCTGAAGCCTAACAGTGCCTTGGGCTAGAGGTTCCCCAAAGGATGCTGGAAGGGAGGAAATGGGAGGACAGGCAAGACAATTTCCCTTGGTCCTGAGAATGAACCACATATCTGACATGAACAAAACCCAACAAGAACAGCATAGAGAAAAGGCAGAGTTTTACTTTAGGAGAGAAAGCAGCAACACACACAATGTGTCCGTCTCCTTTCTTTTAAGGCACTTTGGAAAAGTCAGGAGCTGGGGACAGAAAAAAACAAAAACAAAAACAAAAAAAACTCCTCTCAGTGTATCCAGTCTTGGTTTTAACGGCCTTCTAGAGGCATGGGGAACCGAGAGAGCACAGATTTTGCACAGCCTGGCTGCTCTGACTGGGGAAAAGAGTCTCTAACCCATACATAATAAGGCTTCTGGAGAAAGCAAGTTAGAGACTGCGGTGCTCAAAGCACTAAAGGCACAGGTAGGATGAGGGCCAGCCATCCACACCACCCTTACGCTCAGGGCTGGAGTCCAGGCTGCCCCAAGCAGAAAGGGCTTAGCTCTGGGGTTAGACAGCTAAGGATCCCAACCCAGGCTTCCTCTTTGAAGCCCTCATGGCTTGATGACCTGAGTGCATGCTTCCGGCTACGTCACCGCAGGCAGGCACAGCACACGGCCTGGCACAGGCGGCTTTGTGAATGACGACAGCTCATGGGTTAGACTGAGCAGTGGGAGCACCCGCTAAAACCCTGAGTGGCAATGAGGGGCTTTAGAGATACCAGAATTCTCAGGAAGAAGGGGGGGGTGTGGGTTTCAGGTGAACTTTCTAGACCTCTAATTAAAAGGCACAATCACTCTGGAGAATGAATAGTCTGACCCCGAGGGCCACAGGGAATTTTAGGGAAGGAAGCGAAGAGGTGAGAAGGGAGAGGAAAGTAGGAAGGAGAACAGTAAGAACCGGAAACGGAAACGTTGGGTGGGTCAGGGAGTGTGGTGGAGGCTCGGAGAGATGGTAAACAAACCTGACTGCCAGGATTTCTCAACCCCGCAGCCTAGGGCCATGAGGGGGTCAGTTCTAGGTGGCTGAGGGTCCTCCACCCAGCCCACCTGGGGGAGTGGAGGGAGAGTTCTGCCAGTTAAGCAGATGCTGCCTCCCAAGTTCCAGACCCAGACGTCTGGCAGGATAACGCTGACCTGTTCCCTCAGCAAGGGACCTACCTGAAAGTAATTTTGCTCTTTACAAAGCCTGGCCTGCCAGCTCAATCAGAGGCTCCATTGACCACTACAGCATACGTTATTTTTTTCCCCCTAAAAAATACTCAATCCTTTCCCCCACATTTAAAATACCACAATAAAAATACATAGGAAATTCAAGTTTATATAGCATGCCCAGAAAAATAAAGTCGTGACTTAAAACACTCAATAGCTATTCCAATTTGGATCAACACAAAAATCAACCTATAGCATAATCAAAACTTGATTTATTCTTTCAAATACTACAAACTGCTTCTAAAAACAAAAACGAAACAAACAAAAACAAAAAAACTCTTTACATTCAGAAATCAGACAGGGATCTGGAGACAGACCACGTAAGTAAGAGTGTCCAGGCCCTGCTCTGAGGGCACGGCCTTGGAATCCATACACTACAGGACCCCAAGGTCCAGGCTCAAGTTTTAAAACTCCTTTGCTAAGAAAAGACACACACAGTGATTGTAATAGTCGCATACCAACGGAAAGGGACAGAGCACGAGACTGACTGAAATTTCGATTTTTGTATAAAAAAAAAAAAATCCAAGAATATCTTGTCAATCTGAATCCAGCAGCAGTCTCAATTTATCACGAAGTATGAACATCACTGCAAAAGCAAAGCTCTTCCCCGTGTCACAAAGCTCTTCCCCGGGTCACAAAGTTCTTCCCCGGGTCACAATTTAGCAGTTCCAACAGTGGGAATGTGACCCACAGTCACTAAGTTTTGAACTGTGTACAGTTCTGACTCTTTGGGGCTGACACGTCCAAGAAGTCTCTCCAAAGGCTGACCAGTTTTACATTGACCTTGTAGAATTGCATCCAGTGCCGAGCCAGGTTGTGGGTAAGCGTTACACTCACCCCGGGCATTTGGAGAGACGTCTGAATGATAAGGAAGAAGAACTGTCATTCAGACTGTACAAATGAGAGGGACCAGCCCAGTCGACTGGCAGAGACACACGTGAGGTCTCCGGCCATTCTCAGGTCTCTTATTGGTACCAAAATGCTATCTAGGTGTCCCGATGTCCACTGTGATTTGGGTATATAACGGGTATCTCTGTACTTCCAACACCTTGTAGGTAAGTGAGTTCAAACCATCAAAGCGCATAGTTTCCTTTGTATGTGCAATCCGGTCAAACCTACCAGGAGAAAAGGTGCAAAGGGAATGGGTTAAAACATAAACCTTAAGAAACTGGCCAACATCTGTACTTCCTCAACAGCCTTTTTGCTCAGAGTGGTTATCGCAGATGCAATAACTCTACTTCACTGGAGTTACAGGGCCCGGTGCAAAGCCTGACTTACAGCCTGTTCCCTTTAAAGTAGGAAAAAAGACAAGAACACACGGGGGCTGGAGGGATAGTACTGTCTGCTCTTGCAGAGGAAACCCACACAGTGGATCATATCTCCAGTGCCAGAGGATCAGATAACCTGTTCTGACTTCCAAGGGCACCAGGCATACAAGCAGTACACATACTAACATGCAGGCCGAACACCCACACACATAAAATAAATCTAACGTATAAATAAATAAAGGGAACACACAGAGAGGACATACCTCTGAGGATTGGGCTCATTTTTCTTGTCTCTTGAATGTCGGATCATGCGACACCTCCCGACCACAGCATTTGGACGTGATATAGACATGCCTTTATGAACTAATCTGCAAAGAGTAAAGGGACAGTCATTACCATAGCCCAGCTTCAACATTATGGACTCATTCGTGTGCCTAAATGCTGTTCACTAAGCCCAAACCCTCACCATCATGCTGGGACATGGCCCAGAAAGTCTTTAGTTTAATTTTAGACTTCTTCCCAATACCTTTAATTGGCAGTTTCTGCAATTTGTAATGCTTGCCTCATTAAAACCCCAAATCAAAGTATCAAATATCCAAGTTAGAGGTGGACTGGCAGATGTGGGTGAGTCACACATTTCTGACCTTAGTGTCTGGCATACAGTGAGCAGATGCATAAAGCCTTTATCTCTTGGTGAGCTACTCTATCCCTGTACTTACCCCCATCTTCCCAGTCCCTCCCTCAATGCTTTCCCCATCCCCAACCCTCCTACCATTCGGGCAGGTCTGTGATATACAGCAGTCCAGAGGGTTTGCCCAGGTCAGGTTATGTGGAGGCAAGTGTGTCTGTCTGAACCTTGTATTGAGAGGTTTCTTACATCTTCCTTGCTGGATGGGCCTTGCAGTGCTCTGTATATAGTAGGTACTCAATATGTGCATGCTTGATAACCAGTTTGTGCACTCTAATATGAAGTTTATGTCAAGACCCTTATTAAGAACTTGGAGCTTTGGCAAGTTCTCACATAGTGGTACTTTGAATAGCATGGACGTTGTTCTGACAGACACTTTCTGTTAACTCATCAAATGTATACCAAGTCAGGTAAAAGCTCACATTGGTTTCCCAGATGGCTTTCACTACCTAAAATCTACAGGAGACAGGTCTGTCAGTTTTAAAATAGCCTGGGCTGTGGATAGGGTTAAGACTGGCACAGCAGGAGCACAGGCCAGGGAGTTCCACAGGCTCATTAAACTCGAGTCTGGGTTTTTATTGTTGTTGTTGATACAAGGATCCACTATACAGCTCTGGCTGTCTTGGAACTCTCTATGTACTCCAGACTGGCATTGAACTCACAAAAGATCACCCTTCCTCTGCCTCCCAAGTGCTAGGATTAAAGCTCCTTTAAGAATCCCAGAAGTTTATTTATCTAAAGACTCTGCTAGCACCTGTCAGACCTACAGGAGCATGGATCTAAGCCCAGGGACTGGGTGGGGACTTCCCTGCCTCCTGGGTGCTAATCCTTCCAGAATAACCAAGCAATGAATCAAACACTGAAGGAAAGCCCAAGAGAAGACAAAGAAATTGTGAGCATTACCTGTTAAAAATGTCATCATCTTCTCCTCCCCAACCCCAATAATTATTAGGGAATCCATTGATGGCAAGAAACTGCTGTTTACTGAGAGCAGAGACACCTCCAAAATACTGGACATACGGCAGGCTGGAGAGGAAGCACAGAGGGAGGGCCCATGGCTAGTAAGTTTTTACCACAAGTAATGACTGAAACACACCAACTTTTTTTTTTTTAGATGGTCTATGTAGCCCTGGCTGGCCTAGAATTCACTGTGTAGACCAGGCTGACTTGAGATCTGCCTGCCTCTGCCTCCCAAGTGCTGGGATTAAAGGCGTGATCCACATGAACATGTCTGAAGTTTCTCCTTAGGCACTGGGAGGAAATTCCTTAAATGATAGAAAAATTAATGATTAATGATATAAAAATGAATTTGCTTTACTTACTCAGCATCTTTCCAAGTCCAACCCTGACCCACAATGATGCTTTTGATGCTTAATTTGTGTTTCTGTCAGGGTTCAGATTATCTTAGGGACATACAGATATGTAGAAGCTTTCCTTCTAAGAGTACAGTACTGAACCTATGGTCACATAGGAAACCAGTCAGTGGTGGGAGGCTAAGTCCAGTTCTTCCAACTGTGACTCTGAAATCTGCTTTCTAAGTACCTTGTTCCTGCCAAAAAGGTCCTTATGCAGGCGGCCCCGCCCACCTCACACCGCTCGTTCTTGCCCATATTCTCTACCAGTCTTTCTTTCTCCCAAAGGCAAAGGTTTGAACACCAACCTAACATGGCATCTGCATCTCTGCTAACTGCCTCAAAATTTCTAGTTATTCTGACTTAGCAAAGTGATAAGTCTACTTTTCCACATTTCCAAGTATGGGGACAAACACTGGGGGCTTTTGTCTTTCTCTGCCCTCTTATATCTTGAAACGTTCATGGTTAGGAAGAACAGATTCTCCTCCAAAGGCCACACAAAGGTCTGTCCATGAGTGGTCCCTCTCAAGGCTTCAGTACCCTCTTACCCTAAGTGTAACTCCCAACCAGACTCAACTCTAAAGTTAATGTTTAAAATCTTGGTTTGTTTCCTTACACGAACTAAGGAAAATGCTAGCTAAGCCACACATACATAACTGAGCACATGAGATGGAAGATCAGGAGTGTTTCCTTTCTTTTTTGCAGAGGAAGTTGTATGTGGAGTAAAGGTCTCACTTTGTATCAAGGCTAGCTTTGAACTCACAATTCTCCTGCCTTACTGTAAGGCCTCTCAAGTGCTAAGATTACAGTTACATACCACAATGCCTGGAACTCAGTCCTGCCTCCTCCATGACACATGTGTACACACATACACACACACACACACACACACACACACACACACTGTCTCAAGCTCACTCACCTAGACTATCTTTGAACAAATGATCCTCCTGACCTCTGCCTCCCAGTTGCTACAATGACAAGGACAGAGCACCTCACTAGTTTGGAAGGAAAGACCCCAGGAGCTCTGCTTGAATGAACAATGGATTCAGATTCAGATTGTACCACTGAAAGATCAAATTACTTATTTTTGGCACACCTCACACACCTTTGTGTGTGTGTGTGTGTGTGTGTGTGTGTGTATGTGGGGGGGTATCAAATGCATAACTGTAACTGGGGACTGAACCCATGACCTCAAGCATGCTAGGCAACTGTTCTACCACTGACCTATAGCTCCAGCTCCTATATATACACCTTTAATGTTGGTTAAAACCAAAGGTTGCTGGACTAATAATAGGTCTTGTTAGTCAGTGGTTTTCTAGAAATAGATTCCTACTTCAGTGGAAGTGTGTGCTAGCTTGAGTAGATACAGCATTTTTGCTGTCTCTGTTCCTTTTCTTATCTACCAGTCATCACAGGGTGTCTGTAAGCCATGGCTGGCGTTATGATGAAGAACCCAGAGGTCACCTAGGCCTCATCATCACTCTTCAAGAGAAGAATGAGGAAGGTCAGAGTACAAACCTGTCAAAGGGAAGACACTCAAGCAGAGGGAAGACAAGTGGGTGCGAATGAGCTCCTGGTGAGTCTAAATGGGACCATTCTGGGTAGGTCCTGAACAGCTCTGACCATGGGGAGACCTAAGTTCTCCATGACCCTACAGCTCTTGGACCAAGAGCTATAGGATCAAGGGAGCTGAGAACACCGGAGTCTGACAGAGCAGTTCTGTTCACACAAAGGCTATTTGCACAGGCCGAGTATACTTGTACTCAGCCTAAACTCCTGGAGCTGCGGCACAGCTTCCTGAAACGTCAGGTTTACTTAAGGAAGGGAGAGATAATGCTTTTCAAATATGAGTAATCCTTTAATACAAACAAGGATGGGCTGTGAAGTAAAATGCACATTTATTTACTTAATGACTTACCTTTTTATTTTTTTTTTTAAAGATGGCCTTATTACAAAGCTCTGTCTGTCCTAGAACTCAGTATATGGCCAGGCTGGCCTCTGCCTCTAGAGTGCTGAGATTAAAGATGTACACCACTGTGCCTGGGCCTTTTGACTTTTAAGGTTAGACAACTGACTATAAGACTGTCTTCCACATATGTCAGTAAGGTTTGGATCACACTGTTACCCTGCCTCTTCACTAGCACTGTGACACAAAAGTTAGAGCCCCATGTTTAAGCAGGAACTCACGTTTTTCTTAGAAAAAGAACCATGTTTCTTTGAAAGTGCTGAAGGACATCTGTGGAGCTATCCAATCTCTAGAATCTGTGCTTCTTAAACTATGTGGAGCAGAGGGGGATAGAAAGTGAGGAGATGGCCACTGCTGGAAGCCCAAACCTAAGAACTGTTATCAGGATACACAGTAATTATTAGGAACTGCTGGACTCTTTCTCCAGCAAGAAAGGACTGTAAACTTTTAAACAAGCAACTATTTCTCAGAAGTGGTGGCCTCCTGCAGAGCAGAGGGCACTACAGAGGAACTACATTTTCTAGTTCACACCCGAGGACCTACCACATTTGCAGCAGACTCTGGCTGAGTATGTCTTACCTAAACCCGAACTTGTCCATTGCGACAGAAATGTGCCGTGGCTGCGAAAAACACCTGTAGGCATTATGGTCGTCCATCGGAATGAGGTCCACATCACTGAACACAAAGCAGTTGTAATCATAGTCCTTCAAGGCCTCTTGAAAGCCAATATTGAGCAGCTTAGCTCGATTGAACATGGTGTCTCCAGCCTGGTGCAGAAACAAGAAGTGCTATTAGATGCCACATGACCTTTGAGCAGAACACTCACAAGGACTGGGTCTGCTACACATGGCCATCAGTTAACTGTTGGGCTCCATTTTTCTGCTCTTACTTCACAAATCAATCCTGAGGGTCAACCCCCTGAATCAGCAACCTCATTTCCAGGAGTCTGCCCAGCAGAAGGGCTTACATGTGTGTGACAAACTGTGATCAATACTATTTCCTGTGAAGCATGCATCATAGGAGCAGGTTGTAAACAGTTGCATAAGCATCACTGGGGAAATGGCTAAACAAGTCATGTGTGTCACATAATGAAATAGATTTGTGATAGATAGATAGATAGATAGAGATAATGGCCAGGTATGGTGGCACCTGTAATTTGGCACCAAGGAGTCCAAAGTATGTACATTATGAGTCTGAGACCAGCCAAAATACAGAACAGTTTGAAATATAGTGAGACTCTTTTAAAATGTGTGTGTGTGTGTGTGTGTGAGTGCGCGCGCGCGTGTGCATGAAAACCCATATAGCTCTAAAAAAAGATGAAAGATATTTAAACACACGTCACTTATTATAGACACCAGCAACAATACATAGGAAGTAGTGAAAATCGGGTGCCTCTACACCTCCAATCTGTTCCAGTCTGACTGACACACTGTTGGACTTCTACATGTCTACCAGACCATCAATTAGATGCTGGAGGAATGTGGTGAACCTTACTCAATTCTTGCCTTCATAATGTTCACAGTGTATAGCAGGAAGCAGTCAGATACACATGATAGATTTAGAGACAAGGCACCTGCTTTAGGTCCAGATGATGGGCCCAAGTTGCCAAGCCTGATGGTGGAAAGATTATTCGTGTTTTAATGACTTACCTTGTTTGTTCTAGTATCACCCATGAGAATGTGTCACAAAGGCTTATACTTTTGTTTTTTAGTCAACTAGTGCCTCACTGCCATCAAATAAAAGTGTAATAGTTGCTGTCTAGCTTGATGGATGGATGGATTGGATGGATGAATGGATGGACAGACAGACAATCTGATGAACAAGTTACAATGTACAATGGTAGATGATGACACTTTCTGTAAAGTTCTGACCAAAGCAGCTCCTTGAGGATCACTCTGGGGTGTAGGTTCTTACTGGCTCTTGTGTCCCACGGTTAGCAGAGATGGTCCCAACATGGGCCTGCTGCCCTTTACCGCTAGCAGGTCACAAATCTCTTCTTGAACATGTGCTTTCATTCTGACCTCCTATAGTGCCGTGAAGCAGTGAAGGCCCCACACTGTGGAATCCTTACTTATGAAGGCTTTTTTCCCTCAAACTCTTAGAGATCAAGGGATTGGAGCCTCCACTCTGAGTATCACTGTCCTACAAGGGCTGGTAGCCCATGGATGAGAACTCCTCTCTCACCGTGCCTGGATGGAAACTTGAAAATCGTGGCACTCAATGGGCTGTCTGTCCCTCAGGTAGATAATAGAGAAACAAACTACTTAGAACAAGGGAGGTACCAGGAAGTTAGACAACAATGAATAAATTAAGAAACCACCTAAGCACACAGGAGCTCCTTTCTCCAGCTCTATTAAAGTCCTTCAACCATGCAGAACACAAAGAACACTGTGTTCTTTGGCTGCTCCACCACAAGGAGTTAATCTGAAGTTCTGAGTTCAACTAATTCCACATGAAGCATGGGGGAAAAAGTCCACTGAGTAGAAAGTAAATAGGAAAACCAAGAAGTTATTAGAACCACTGTTACTGTAACAACATACTGTTAATGTCCACTGGGGGATGTCATTCACAAGGTACAGAGTAAGCGCTTCTACCCTTGTGGTTTATGGCTTGAACATCTTGACAGTTTTTAATAGTCATTGTCCCAACCCAAATTACACTTTGGAACACAAAGCCCCAATGACCACTTTTCTAATAAGTGAAAGGGACGAATTCCCAAAGACTCTAGCCCCTAAGGGATATCCTAAGGGTATCTCCAAACACACAACTATGCCCTTTCTCTTAGTATACTCCCAAGATCTGGGGTGGGGTGGGGGGTGGTTCCTGGTGGCATTCTCTGTACTACACAGGCCCTGCTGGCAATGACTGTTTGATCTAAGCATTGCTCAAGAGAATGCAGTGTTCACTTTCCAGGAGCTCAAAATTTGGAACCATGACATGCACTTTGGGGGGGGGGGGGCACAGCCCATAAAAAGAAGTCCACAGTTCCTTCAATTTGGAGAGGGCTCTGGCTGTCTGGACCACATTCAGAACTAGTCAGACAATTTCCCAAGTAACCTGAACAACATGCTCCCTCCTAGGCCTCCTCTCTAAGTAGTGCCATCTACATGAACCAGGAAGGAGGAAAGTACATGGTACCCGCTCCCGGATGTTCTGAGGCCCAACAGGAACCTGAAATGGGAAGACAGTCAAAATGTATCTTCCTCTTCTCTCCTTAAGACTGCAGAAAATCAAAGTATTTTCTGGGTTTCTTTGGGTGAAATGCTTTCCTTTCTTGGCCAGAAAGACAGCATGCAAAGCCAATTATCTTTTTCTAAGATGTACGCCACCTCCTTAGAGATAGAAGACACCCTCCTCCCACGACTCCTTCCCACCCTATCACGATCTACTGCTTCACTCAATTAAGTGCAAATTTATCAAGCACCTAGTGCCAGACCAGGCCAAATATACAACTGAGACAAGACAGATACTTTCATCCCAGTTTCTCCACTTACTAGCTAAGTAAATGGATGAATTTTACTTCTGGCCTCAGTTTCCTGCTTTGTCACAACAGTACCTTGGTACCCTACCTAGTACCTACTTAGGCTTTAGTGCCCTACCTAGTGACGATTCAGCTACTACCATGATTATGGAAACAGACTTTTCATCCATCTGGAGCTATCAGATTATCAACATGCTTGAGTCCTATGGCCGTTTCCTGACACTCCTGGTGACTCCACCTTCTTTAGCTTATGGACTTTCTTACCACCTTCAAGAGTCCCCCTCAATTCCTGCTGCTCTGACAGACCGGGCATTTCTAAACAGGATTAGGCTTAAAGGAATTGGCCTGTGACTCACATGACTAAGCCTCCAGCTGTAGAAGAAAGACCTTTCGAGACCTTTTGAGAGCAAGGTGGAGAGTGGGAATGCCCAGTGCAAAGTCGGGGAGGAGACGCTTCACACTGAAGCACATTCCTCTTTAAAAACATGACTCAGCTTTTTTATTGTTTTTTACTTTGGTTTGGGGTTCTGTCTGCTTGGGTATTGAGACAAGATCTCACAAGATTGTACATCAGGCTGGCCTCAAAAATCACAGAGACTGATTATCGGGAGTGAAGGCATGCACCGCTGCCACGGCCAGCATGATCCAGGTTTTAAAAGTGGCCTTCTCACATCTTACACTGGCAGACAAGATTTAGCGTTATCCCTTCCTTATTTGAGGGAGAAAACAGGCAGAAAGAAGAAAAGACATATCCTGAGTCCCAGATGGCCTGAGGGCACACCAGCTCAACAACAAAACTGCTCCCAGGATTCTCTAGGAATCAGAATATCTGTGATGGGAGAGAGTAGGTTGTTGTGCCCTCATCACAAAGCCACTCCTACTCACAGTACCTTCAAATCCAGGTCTGTAGCCAATGGCAGTTGCTGACCATGCCCCTAGTATCTCTCTGTGCCTCCTCAGAAGCTAAGACCTCGGCTGAGTGGGTTGTGAGCCGGCTAGGAGCGCTCAGAGCTGAAGACATTTGGGCAGAGCATTCCTGCAGGCCCCAGTGTGGATCTTAGAACAGCAGACAGACTGGAGGTGGTGCCCAGAGGCGTGAGGTCTGAGGGTGGGATTATGCAGAATCTGTGGTGGGCCAATACCTACTCTTCTTTCAGTCCCTAGCAGCTGGGTTCTAGTTTTGTTTTTTTTTTTTTTTGTTTTTTTTTTTGGTTTTTCAAGACAGGGTTTCTCTGTATAGCCCTGGCTGTCCTGGAACTCACTCCGTAGACCAGGCTGGCCTCGAACTCAGAAATCCACCTGCCTCTGCCTCCCAAGTGCTAGGATTAAAGGCGTGCGCCACCACGCCCGGCCTGGGTTCTAGTTTTTATACATAATAAATTGGTGGCTTTGAGCTTAGACACAGTCCCCAACAAAACTTGAAACTGAGACTTTTAAGTTTTTTGCCACTAAGTAAGACACAGGCTCTTCAGAACAAGCGCCCATACTCTCGGGAGGCAATTCTGTTAGCTACAATAGTCACAAGGGTGAGCACATTTACTTCTGAGAACACAGGCTGGGAGAACAGCGTAAAAGACACAAGCTGAAAACAGAAGACTTCTCTTTCAAAAAGCAATCTGTCTATTCGTACCAGTTAATTATAAAAACATGCAACGTATTTCTTAACATAACAATCCTATGTGTAAAAATCTAGCCTGAGGAAACAATCTTGAAAGCAGAAGAAGCCAACACAGCAAACCTGACACTTGAGCATGTTTGCTACTCTTTATTTAGGCTTCTAATAATGAAAAGGATTAAATTGTGGTAGAACTCAGTGATGAATTACTATGAAAGCATTGAAGTTATGGATATGGAGACTATGAAACACATGGGAAGACACTAATGATATGGACCTGAAGAGAAAGACAAGATATAAACATTTATATACATACACTATGAGTGTGAGCTCTACCGGGGTTTAATATAAAGTTGGCGAAGTCTCTTGGGCTCTGCATCGTGAGCTGGCTTCCACTGATCTCCAAGTTTTCCCAGCAAGCCCACAGCAGCCCTGTGCTTGCATGGGAGGCACCATAGCTGGAGGACAGTCACAGGGGTTTATTCACAGCTTCCCCCTGCCAGAGAGGCCTGGCACTGTGTCAGATGTGAGGACATTACCAGAGTGGCAGTGGCAGCAGCGGTGGCGGCGGAGGTGGCGGCAGTAGTTAGGATAGCAGCGGTAGGTAAGTCGACTTTTCTTTCTTTAGAGGAGGCAGAGAGGACAGAAGAGAAGGTAGGTGAAAAGTAAGAAGCGGCCCGCGAATAGGAGCTCCTCCTTCAGCTTGCTTTGCTACAAACAAGATTGACAAGTAAAGGCAAAAGTCCCCACTAGAAGGGAAAAGAAGGCACAGGCAGAGGAGATGGGCAAAGGGACAGGCAAGCCTCAGGCTGCGTGCGGCAGGACTCACTGGACCACCCTTACAATAAAGCCAAGTCCAAATACATTGTCACTCCCTTTTTTGTGTAAATGTCTGGAGGTTATTCATTAGCGACTGAATACCAGTAAATACCAGTAAGTGCAGTGACACTCCCCAGGAGAAACCACTGATGAGGTCAGACAGGGTGACAGCAGAGCAGAGGGTGGCACTCAGACTGGGCTGGCAGACACTTCCAGCACTCCCACTCCACCCCCACACCAGCCATGCCCCAAGGCAAGGGAAGGTTAACCGCTGAGCCCTCTCCCTCCTAAAGCCCCATCCCCCCACGCATCCACTGACAGTTGGAAGAGGAAATAGAAGACAGAGGTGACAGGTGACATAAAGATAATAAAGACAGAAGTCAAGTCCTGAGGGCCAAGGAGCAGCCACCCTCACGCCTCTGCTTTGCCACAATTGATCCTGACCTCCTGGAGGAACTGGCATCTTAGAGCCTAAACCGTTCCTCGGAGGGAGGGGCTGGAGACGACTCAGTGGTGGGGACCGCATGCTGCACTTGTAGATCATCTATCTGAGTTTGGTTCCCAGTACCCACATTATCAGGCCAACAACTGCCCACCATAACTCAAGCTCCAGTGGATGCCCTCTTCTGGCCTCTACTGGCACCTACATTCATGTATACACAAGTGTGTATACACACACACACACACACACACACACACACACACACACACATTTTTCAAAAAGCATCTTCAAGACAAAAGTAGAACAAAGTCACAGCCAAACAATGCACCATCTGCCCTCCTAGCACAGGTTGGCTCTCTCTCTTTCCCAAAGCCTGTCCAGCCAGGTCTGCGTGGAAGTATCGCGTCACGAGTCACAAAGGCTCCTGGGGGCTTGGCAGCTATTACTAACAAGCTGCTGCCTCTCTCACATGAGCTAGCAAGCCTCATGGTACGCCAAATATCCATCATGGCAATCGGGACATTCTACCATCACCTCGGCCTAATCCCAGCCCGGCAGTGGCCATGATCTGATTGCCTATGCAGCCTTCAGAGCAGCCCTCACTAGAGGTCTATGCAAGTCAAAATACAAAGGAACACCAGAGACTGTGCTTTGGGTTTGGGGCTTGCTATGTTGCTCAGGCTAGCCCCCAGCACACTATGTAGTGAGGCTAGTCTCAAACTTGCAATCTTCCTCTTTTTGGACTACAATTAGAGGGTTGAATCACCTATCATGTCTTGACTCAAAAGAGTTTTATGATTATGAGCCAGCACAGGGCTAAAGCATATTATATCTTTCCCAAAAAGGAAGGCTACCCTAATGTTTTATCACAGGCAGCCTATACCCTAGTCAGCAATGCACAGGAACGTCAGGTGAAGGGCCCCGAGGAGGGACTGTGCCAGTTTTAAAAGGGTCATAATATGGCCAAGCTAGGAGAGGAGACTTGGCTTCCAGCAGAAATGGACCCAAATAGAGATCCAGGGGCCTGAGCGTGGGTATCAATAAATGAGCAGGACTAAAGGAAAGATACCCCATGTTCCAACCTGCAGGTCCATTCTGGACTGCAGAGGAGATCCATGGTCAGACATGTGGGAGTGAGTCTGGCCAGGAACTAAGGATCAAGGGCCAAAATGAGACACAAAAATACTAATTGTCCCTTGTACCAAGAGAAGGAGGAGAGGTCACCTCTACTTCAGGGGCTTCACAGAGCTCATGAGGGCAAGGAAAGAGGCTTAAAACATATCCAGAAAAAGCCACTGGGGGAGGCCTATGCACAGAGTAAGCAGAGGCACAAGGGGGAGGCAACAAGTGTCCAGGTGAGGATGACAGGCTGCTTGCCTGTGGCACACTGTATGAAGGGTGACAAGGAGAAGAGGCTGGAGGTAGGTCAGGACTAGTGCCCCAGGTGGCATCCCATGCTAAGGTTTCAGGTCACTCAGGCCCTCGCCTATAGCAGAGGGAAGTTGTTGAAGGCTTTAAGGTAAAGACGTGACATGGACAGAGTCAGAAAGATGAGGACACAAAGGTGACAGAAGCAATATAAGTGACGCTAGGAAAGTCCCCAGCTGCTGACTCCGGGGCAAAGCACTGCGGTGGCTATGACCGGCTGTAATTCTTATGACGGATGCTCTCTAAAGCTCCTTACCTCTGCTTTTCTTTCTTCCTTTGTCTTTTTCACTTAAGGCTGGTGTTACTGGGTGGCAGCCTTCCTATTACCTGGTTTTGTGCTTTCCTGACTGAAGTATGAGTGACAGGACGCACTCCCTGATTGCTATATGACACCCTGACATTCATTTTCACACCAAGGTCCATCCCAATGCTGCATTTAGCCAGATACCTAAGTGTCAGAGTAGCACCCATGACACCAAGTATGATATGCTGAGACTCTAGCAGGACCTGCATACGTATGGCAAGAGGAGAGACAGAAGCCCAAAGGACAGCCTTGCTCCTCTCTGCAACAATGAGGGAGCACCTCCTACAGTCCCCTCCAGAGCACTCATGTTGAACTTTAAGTTTCATAGTGGCTGGAGGGGCCTACACTGAACAGGGTTAACAGCAAGTATAAACCATAGAAACTCATTGGACTCAGGACACAACCTTCCTCCTAAAAAAGTTTATGAGGCATGACCCCTGAGTCTTCTGAGAGCCTGTCTTCTGACTCACACCGGCTACTCATTATCTTCTGACCCCACAGAGGCCCTAACAGGTGGAAGGCAAGACCCTGATATTGGTGCTTCATTGGGCAAAAGCAGGAGGCAGGAAGAATAAGGAATTTACCAGCAAGGTACCAGGCAGAGGCAACGGGCAAGGACAGGAAAGGAATAATAGCTGGTGTTTATTAAGTAGTCAAGGGCTTACGTGGCCTGCCCATGATCACAGACTGGGAAGTGGCTCTCCAGGTTATGGGACTCACTCATAGCCCTGGACACCAAGCTTTGAGAAACACGCTAGTTAGAGGACACATGGCCCCAAGAAGAGCTGTTGTGGCCCCTTGTGAGGACATTATTGAACTTAGGAATCTTAAGTGAGGCTTAGTTGCAACCCACCGTTATTCATGTGACCAGTACTTATCTCTGCTTGTCTCTGACACAGAGCAGAATTTTTCTATCCCTGTCCTCAGGGGTCTAGGCAAGCTCTAGAAAACAGTGACAGGGTAGTACACTGTTTTTCCTCTTTGCTTCAAGGCTGGCACTCAAAGCTAAGGACCCATGGATGCCCAGCAAGCATTCCACCACTGAGTGACACCCCCAGCTCCTAAAAAAAAAAAAGAGCCCTTTTCTGATACTGAGGTACAAGTGGGGGAAAAAAGAGATCGGGGAGTTCCTAGTATCCCAGGGAAAGTAAGGTGGAAGCAGACAGCAGGTAATTTAGGATTGTTTTCTCCAAAACATGACTCACA
Organism: Mus minutoides; assembly: GCA_902729485.2. Classification (NCBI taxonomy): domain Eukaryota; kingdom Metazoa; phylum Chordata; class Mammalia; order Rodentia; family Muridae; genus Mus; species Mus minutoides. The sequence goes on along the minus strand of LR749872.1, from coordinate 117,480 downwards.
GAACACTCATCACTGGAGATGATTCTTGGAAAACAGCTGTCTAGACTAACTAAGGAAACGCTTCCGGAGGTCACAGGGTGCTAGTGCATGGAAGATTCTAGAACAATGAGATCTGCCTTCCTCACGTATTTAGGAACTCCTGTACTAGATGTATCAGGACACAGCCTTCTCTCCTTCCTCTGAGCTTCAAAAGTATTAGATAGTCACCATCCAATCACACCATTTTGTTTGTTTTTTGAGACAGGGTTTCTCTGAGTAGTACCGGCTGTCCTGGAACTCGATCTGTAGACCAGGCTGGCCTCAAATTCTCTGCACTTGCCTCTGTCTCCAGAGTCCTGGAATTAAAGGCATGCACCAAGAACTTAAAAATATTAAAGATATTAAATAAATAAAAACGAAAATCATTACTTTTCTTCTGTATGCTTGCTTAATGAGCACTAGTATTTTCCCCATGAATATAACTTTGGTTTTTCAAGTTTATTCCCAATACTGAAACTCATGTATATTCTGTAATCTAGGTGTGTTGATGAGTCTGACTTACCTGGGTGCCAAGTTTCATTAAAATGTGTTTTTGGAAAGACTGTTTGCCCCTTTACTTCAACATACATTTTGAGCCTGCCTGAGGTAGTAAGATTGCTACTTTTTTTTTTTCTTCCATCAAAGTCAGCAGGCTTTATGTTACATCAGGGAAGCTGGGATACCTGAGGGCTGCCTCAGTTGCTACAGAGATGCTTAAAGAAGTGTAAGATGCTGCCACCTTGAAGCTTCCAGCCCACACTAGGAAGGTGAAGACTTTGCTACAAAGCAGTTTGTTTACAATTTAAAATAGCATGTGAGCATGCCAGGTGGCAGAGGGGCACACCTTTAACCCCAGCCCTCAGGAGGCAGAGGCAGGTGCAGGGCTCTGTGAGTCTGAGCCAGCCTAGTCTACAAAGCGAGCTCCAGGACAGCCAGGGCTACATAGTGAGACCCTGCCGCAAAACAACCTTTAAAATGGCTTAGAGATCTATTTGAATCTGGGTTGTGGTGATAGAGGCTGGTAAGTTTTCAGCATTTGTATCCTAAGTAGATGAGAGCCTGACACACACAATCTGAGGTACAGCAGGAAACTCAGCCTAGTCCATATCACTCTCTGAGGCTCTAGAATAGGACTCCCCCAGATTTTCACCCATGGCTGGCTGTAGAGACATACATATGGTCTCTTATGGATGGTCCCCGAAGAATGATACTGACCACCCAGCCGGATGAATTTCAAAGTTGCCCCAAAAAATATGAATCAAAAATGGATTGTTTTGGAATTATTATTATTATTATTATTAGTAGTAGTAGTAGTAGTAGCAGCAGTAGCAGTAGTAGCAGCAGCAGCAGCAGCGAAGGAGGAGTAGGAAGAAAGCTATAGTAACTTAAAAATGGTAAATAATCAGTGTTTTACTTTGCGATCATTGGAGATAACTTTTTCTTTTATTTTTGCTGGAAGGTTACTTCCAAAAACCCAAGCACACCGTTATCTATTTCTCTTGGCTAACAGAGCTAATATCAACAAGCGAGCGTACTGCTTGGCACTTAGCTCTCTGCACTGTTTAAAGAAGGACAGCAGCAGTGCCAGAGTTGGCACATCCTTGTGAACTGAGATCACTCCCTTCCCTCATCGCCCACTGAGTGCACACTTATGTGCCTGTGTTCTACCTCCCTTGTCCCACTTCCCAAACCTCACCTGATTGATGACGTAGATGCCATAGTCGAGTTGCTGGCGCTGAAGGACTGGATGCAAATAATACAGCCAATATTTGAGGTGCTCCTGCCGGTTACGGAATGGGATGATGATGGCCACCTTGTGAGGAGAGATACAGTCCTTGGGGGAGTAACGGCCGCCCGTCTTTATCTCTGGGTTCTTCTTTGCCAAAAGCTCCAGATCCACAGGAATATTAAAGTCAATCAGCATGGGGCCAACTAGAGAGGGGGAAGGAAGAAGTTAGCCAGCCACAGGGCCCTCTCTGCCGCAGACTGCATTAGCTGACCAGACCACAGCTACAGAGGGCACAGTTCCTCCTGGAAGAAGGGTGAGACAGGGTGATGTAGAAAAGGCATTCATGCCCAGCCCTCATGTGATCAGTCACCCGAGGAAACCTTGTTCCAGGAACTCCCAGACCTGGGGTATTGCAGTACAGACCGGTGAGCACAGATGAGAAAACACTTTCTCAGAAATCCCGAGCTCTGCCACCTGCCATCGGTGTGGTTTTAGATATATGACTAACACGGCTCTTTCTAAACCTAATCTAACTGAGGAAAGGGAAGGAGCAGGTGTGGTGTGGGCGAATCGCTGTAGAGGAAATCAGATTCAAAATGAAGACAGCAGGGGAGTAAAGGGGAAGGCTTGAGGTCATGAGATCCCAGAGGAAAAGGAGCAGACACAAAAGGAACAAGCTAGAAAGATCAAAAGAAAAAAAGCTTAGAAATAGTGGATGATAAAGTATCGGTATGAATTGAGGCCAGGATGGCTCCAGCGTTCCTGTCCAGGAAGAAGAAGTCAGAGAAATGGGTCAGTAGGAAAGTGCTTGGCTCAGAAGACTAAGGGACAGCAGACTCTGACATGGTCAAGGACAGAGGGAAGAGCCCAGGCTCACAGTACTCCATGCTCCCTGGACATCCTCAATATAGGTTCCAGAAACATGAGCCCCAGCAAGATGCTCCATAGAAAACTATGCTCAGGACTAGTCAGGATGGGGGCCGCACAGATTAAATCCTGCATCTGGAAAACACCCAAGGGCCCTGAGAAAAGTGTGCAGCCAAGAAGCCCCTCAAAGTTCTCTACCTCACCACTGCCTGACTACATCATCGCTGAACTGATGTTGTCATTTGGGAAACTGTTATTCTGTGGTGGCCAGCTTCACATGTCAAACCCAGGCACTAGAACACAGGGAGGAAGCCACAAAAGGTGGGACAGATCAGTCACCTGAAATACACGAAGGACAAACACTCATTTCTACCCACCCCTCTGCAGGCTCCAATCTGTCCTTTTTATTAAAAAAGGAGGAGGAGGAGTTCCTCACAAGCCCAAGGAGCAGCTGCCTTCCTAAAATCTACCCCTCTCCTTGGTAACAATCATTGTCCCTTTCACCCAGGTGAAACAACCACTCTCCAAACCCTGTTTCCATTCCCTAGCTTTCTGCTAGCTACCTAGGTGCCACAGACACCTTAATTAACCTACCCCGAGTAACATCTATTCGGGATACCCTTCGGCACTTACTGTCTAACTTATTTCTCCTCCAGCGGTGCCTTGGCAACAGCACTGCTGTCTAACCAGCCATGGAGCAGACACAGGCAGTCCTAGCTTCCACTCCCACCTCTTCCTACTCAACTCCAATATTCTCTCTCTCTCTCTCTCTCTCTCTCTCTCTCTCTCTCTCTCTGTGTGTGTGTTTCTGTCTGCCTCTGTCACACGAATGCATGCATGTGACATGCATTCCTGGACACACACAAACACACACACACACACAGACACACAGACACACACACACACACACACACACACACACACACAAACACACACAGTATCAATAACGCTGACCAAGTCCCCGGAACCCTACCAAGAGCAGAACCAGCCTTTATTCTGAAACATTTGCTTCATTCAAATGCTCCTCATGATTGATAAGTCAAGAGCGTTTTGTGTCAGTGTTTTCTGGGTATCAACTGAGTGCCAATTTGTATGCCAGCTAAAGAAGGGTGAGTTGAGGGAACTGGAGAAAGTGCCGAGACACGAATGTTCTCCCCTCCCAGAAACTCCTTCTATGGATATGAGGTAAATCTAAGGAAAACACCTGGGTGCCAGATGCCCAACGATCTTGCTCTTCCAATGACTCCACAGAGCCTGGCCACTGATCAGCCTTTCTCTCACCCCTGCTCCCCTCTGCACCGCTCTCTCACCTTATCATACCCCCAATACATGGTGAGTACCTCACCCCACACCCTTTCCCCACCCCCACATTCTGAGAATTCTGCAGCCCACACCTCTCCAGTGAAGAGGGCCCAGCAGCAGCAGGCCCATAGGTGAATGCCTCCTCGGCTCCAGTGTGGGCCAGGTAGCCGCAGACCCGCTGTAGGGGCTGGCCTCCACTGCACACCCAGAGGACGTTCTGCTAAAACAAGTGCGTGAAAGGACACGTGATAAAAGATTCTTTGGGAAGCCATAGAGAGAAAGGCACCAAAAAACCTTCTGGTGGTGTACAGCAGTTTGTTGCTGCTTCCAAGGACTTGGGCTGACTGGATGCAGGTGCTGAGGCAAGGCACAGGGAACACACATTATGTGTGGAGGGCATAAATAGGACTTCACTGAGTGATGGAGACAGAGCTCGGCTTGCTGGGACAGCGAGCTGTTCAATGCTTGTGGGTCTCACGTCTCCGCTGATCTTCGCTTCCCTGAGAGAGGCACAGCTAAGAACTTCTAGTGTTCCTGTTGGTCCCTCCTGCTGACTGGAGCTGAGGCTGAGGCCTGGCTGTCTCTGCTAGGTTGTGTCACCGCAGTTGCTAACCAGCTCTACCAAACTGGACTGCTGGTGTATCTATGAAGTGTTTGGGAGAGGATAGAGCTGCCACTGCCTGCTAACCTGTGAACTCAACTGCCGATTTCTAGACAACACAGACGGGAGTTGCTCCAAAGAGCACTTGGGAGGCAGAGGCAGGCGGATTTCTGAGTTCGAGGCCAGCCCGGTCTACAAAGTGAGTTCCAGGACAGCCAGGGCTATACAGAGAAACCCTGTCTCGAAAAAACCAAAAAAAAAAAAAAAAAAAAAAAAGAACCTTTCTAAACAGGTCCACTTCCCGGATCCTTTCTTTTCCACTACCTCTGGTGGGTGGTGGGTTACAAAGAAGGTTGAAGCATTTAAGAACCATCATTAAAAATAGGATGAGAAAAAAAGTAAAGTTCCAAGACTCCAGGCAGGCAAGGTCTGATACCATTCACAAACAGGGGTCTTGGCTACCAGTTCTCAGAACTGCCCATGAACACAGAAGAGGGACGAGAGGCAGCGGAGGCCTGAGTACTTGATAATCCTCAGCTGGGCCAAAGCACTCTCGCTGTGCAGCGCACAGTGGTGTGTGCTTCTGCAGGCTCTCGGCCCGGCCCCGCTGGGCTGGCTTGTGTGTTTTCTTGGCTCTGAGAGTTGGGAAGTGGGGTTACATAAGCACAGATGGGAGCTGTCCTCAGCTCCCCAGGCCCAAGCACTGCCACGTGGACCTCTCGGCTGGGAGTTTGGGTCATGGCCTCTTGTGTAAGTTGCTCAATAACTTCAATGTGTGAGTTCAACTTTGTAAATCCCACTGCTTCCTTGAAAGATACACCAAAGCCAAACACACATATGCCCACGTATGTATCGAAAGCAGAACTAAGCCAGGTATGGTGGCCACATATTTAATCCCAGCACTCGGGAGGCAGAGGCAGGGGGATCTCTCTGAGTTGGAGGCCAGCCTGTTCTACAGAGTGAGTTCCAGGACAGCCAGGTCTACACAGAGAAACCCTGTCTTGAAAATCAAACAAAACAATACTGACTGTTAAGCTGGAAGCCCTGCTTAGCTCCTGCACAAACTGGGAAACCCCATCTGCCTGCCTTCCTACCAATCCCAGCCGCTTGGAGGAAGCTCCAGGCTAACATCACTCCTTCGAGTTTCCAGCAACCCACCCAAGAGTGCCCACCCAGGGGCTCAGATGCCGACCGTGTATGGACACCACCCCAGCTCCTGGCTGGCACGTCATCGTTCCTCGCCTAAGCTCTTTAATACCCTCTGGCTTTAGTCTGGATGTGTGACTTCACGGACCTCCACAGTGAGATCGGTGAGCCCACCCGTGAGCTCTGCCTTTAACTTCTTTTACTCTTCCTATCAACAACAACAAAAGCAGGGCTAACCTCAGCCAACCCTAATACAGGCTCACACCTCCCTTCCATGTTGGCTGGGCGCTGGTTCAGTTTTCTAATCTCTGCAAAACAGACTGGAACGTCCAGTTCACTGATTCCGGACTGGCAGGTCAGTGAGTGGTTCAGGAAATAATCCTTAGCCTGAGGTTGAGTTGTGAAAACAGTTTACCAGACTAAGAAACGCTGAAACCAAGTCTCTCAAGCGAACATAAGCCACTAGCGGAGCCTTCCTTTCTTCCACGATTGAGTGCTTCTCATCTGTTCTAATGTCTCCTACCCCTAAGAAAGTGAGAAACCATGGTGGATTTTGACAGTGGGTTGATTTTTTTTTTTTTTTTACACTTTTAAAATATCCGGGCTGGGCGTGGTGGCGCATGCCTTTAATCCCAGCACTCGGGAGGCAGAGGCAGGCGGATTTCTGAGTTCAAGACCAGCCTGGTCTACATAGTGAATTCCAGGACAGCCACGGCTATATAGAGAAACCCTGTCTCAAAAATCAAAAAAAAAAAAAAAAAAAAATATCCAAGGGACAGGTCCCTAAATTTCTTCTGAAATTTTTCTGAGCAAGAAACTTCACCATTTGAGGAACATATAGGCTTGCTAGGAGGCGGTCACCCTAAGAGCCGCGATTCTGTCTTTGTCTTCTGGGGCCAGGTCTCAGATCTCATCGTCTAAGCCCTCTTATGACCTCTTCCTCCAGTGAGGTACCATTCCACCAACTCTGTGAGAGTGTTTGTGTGTGAGTGTGTGTGTTGGATCTTTCCTCTCTGTGCCTTTGTGATTCCAAAGGGCAGGAATGGACCAGAAGCTAGCAAGAGCATGGCTGGTCTTGGGAAAGACATTATTAAGCCAGGGCTAACGATATAAGCCAATAATCTCACCACCTGGGAAGTACAGCTTGATCAGAAGACCAAGACCAGCCTGTGCTCTTTGAGGCTCTATCTCAAAAACAACCACCGAGGCCGGGCATGGTGGCGCACGCCTTTAATTCCAGCACTCGGGAGGCAGAGGCAGGCGGATTTCTGAGTTCCAGGCCAGCCTGGTCTACAGAGTGAGTTCCAGGACAGCCAGGACTATACAGAGAAACCCCTGCCTTGAAAAAACAGAAGAAAAACCAGCCTAGCAGACCCTGGTGGGGAATGTGAGCTGGTGAACTGGCACCAAAGAGGGGACATCAACACCTGTGCCAGGGAAGAGAGTCAAGGGAAGCTTTGCAGACAAGTGACTAGCTCAGCTGGACCTTTGGTGTCCCATGGAGAGGGAATCATTTGTATCCATTTGCCAGTGAGCTCCCTCTTCTTCTAACACATAAACACATCAACAAACCAACCAACCAACCACCACCACCAAAACCCCCAACAAACAAACAAACAAACAAAACAAAACATAAAAACCACTCAAAACCAGAAACAAAATCCTTACCGGACTGGCCCTGCACACAGTTCGTGCTGCTCTGCTGCTAACAACACAGTAAACTTGCATCAGTAAATGCCAAGTGAAGACTTGATACACACGGGTGAAGAACATCAGAATGGACTCTCAATTCCCATGTGAATGCCTTACTTTTCTTGTTTTTTTCTCTCTTCGCCCCGCTCACTCGGCCCACAGATTTATTTATTTACTATATGTAACTACACTAAGGCTGTCTTCAGACACCCCAGAAGAGGGCATCAGATCCCATTACAGATGGTTGTGAGCCACCATGTGGTTGCCGGAAATTGAACTCAGGATCTTCGGAAGAGCAGTTGGTGCTCTTAACCACTGAGCCATCTCTCCAACCCTTGAAACTTTTTTTTTTTTTTTTTTTTTTTTTTGGTTTTTCGAGACAGGGTTTTTCTGTATAGCCCTGGCTGTCCTGGAACTCACTTTGTAGACCAGGCTGGCCTCGAACTCAGAAATCCGCCTGCCTCTGCCTCCCGAGTGCTGGGATTAAAGGCGTGCGCCACCATGCCCGGCTCTTGAAGCATTTCTTAACTGAGTTTTAAAAACTAACTCAGTAATAATGCAACGACAGCCAGAGGGTGAGGTGCTCACTACCATACTTAAAGACCTGAGCGTGATCCCCAGGACCCACATGGTGAAAAGAGTAAACCGACTCCTTCACATTGTCCCCTGACCGTTACACCCGTGCTACACATACACACAAGCACACGTCACATAAATTAGTAAACATGCTACATGCTAGTTAGTTGTTTGTTCTTTAAGACCTGGGCTAGTGAGATGGCTCAGTGGATGAAGGTGCCTGCTGCCGAGCCTGAGGACCTGAATTTGAACTTGGAGATGGATGGCGTAGAACTATCTATCACTCACTCACTCACTCACTCACAAGTTGTGACTTCCACGTGCAAGCATGGTATGTGCTCCCACAACACACACTCAAGAGAAATAGAATGTCATTCTAAATTTTTAATTAAAAAAATTTAAACTCACAAAGATTTCAAAGGCACTATAAATGCTTTATCTTTTTCTCCCCCTTTTAGAGACAGGGTCTCATTCTGCAGTCCTGGCTGACCTGGAACTCCCAGAGATCTGCCTGCCTCTACGGAGTGCTGGGATTAAAAGTGTGTACCTCTATACCCAGCAAAATTTACTTCTTAAATCATACATTTGTGTCATTTTATTGTACCTTTGAAGCATTTCTTTAAAGCTGAACTAAGAATCATTTCAGGGGGGCTGGAGAGATGGCTCACAGTTAAGAGCACTGACTGATCTTCTGAAGGTCCTGAGTTCAAATCCCAGCAACCACATGGTGGCTCACAACTATCTGTAATGAGATCTGATGCTCTCTTCTGGGGTGTCTGAAGACAGCTACAGTGTACTTACATATAATAGACAAATCTTTAAAAAAAAAAAAAACAAAAAAAAACAAAAATTATTTCCACTATAATCTAGGAAAGGTGATCCCAGCTTTTAGTTCCACCTCCAAAGAAAACATCTTCCAATATAAAGATTTCACATGAGGGCTGGCATGTTGGCCCAACAGGTAAAGTTTCTTGCTGCCTAATGATGCAGGCCTAATGGGGGAGGGGAGAGCCATCTTCCTTAGGGTGTCCACAAGTGTGCCATGGAGCACACACTCAAACACACACACACACACACACACACACACACACACACACACACACACAAAATAAATAAATAAATAAATAAATAAATAAATAAGTGCAAAAAAAAAAAAGCAAGATTCAAACCATATAGTTGTTTTATTTTTGAGACAAGACTCTCACACAGCCCAGGCAAGATTCAAAACTCACTGCAATGCTGAGATGACCCTGCACTGAACCCGAGTCTCCCTTTTAAGTGCTGGGCCTCTATGTGTATCCAATGCCTCCTGTTCAAACCATAGCACCGGGCTATGGAAACCGTTCTCTTTCCCTGCATGGCATCTTGGGCACATGCAGAGAACACAAACTCCACAGCCACTGTTCTTTCCGCCATTTCAGCATCCACTGTTGGAGCCGGAGTGGGTAGGGAGCCCATTTTCAAGAGGAAACAGAACACATCTGTGGTTTAAGAACTCTACACTTAGAAACAAACAAAAAAAGTATTTGATCAAATAAAAAAAAATAAAGGAACCTGCCAGACCAGACCGACAAGGAGAGGCCAAGCAGAAAAGCTGCATCACCATGGAGACCGCTTCTCCTCTGTCCATCTCTCCGCTTGGGACAGCCTTGTCACATGCCCACAGAGCCCCACTTTGTAACCTTCCACATGCAGAAAGTAGCTTCACCAACAGGGAGCCACCAAGTTCATGGAACCGCCATTTCTCACACAGTGACACATGGCTGTTCACATCATTAAAGACATCCCCAACCTTCAAGCACTGTGGTTGGCTTTCAAAATGCCAGAGAGTCACCTATTACACTCAAGTGAAGGGAGAATTAGCTGTAAAGTGTGTCTGCTCACCTACACATTCTGAGGAGCCCAGAAAGCCACATCTTTGATTTTTATCTTAAATTTCTTTCATTGTATGTGTATGAGTGTTTTATTTTCATGTATGTGTACCACATGTGTGTCTAGTGCCCTCAGAGACCCTAAAAGGGACACTGAATTCCCCGGGAACTGGCATTATACACAGTTATGAGTCCCCATGTGTTTGCTGGGAACTGAACTGAGGTCCTCTAGAAGAGTATCAGCTAATGTGAACCACTGAGCTATATGTATCTCTGCAGCCCCAGGAAGCTGCATCTTGATATGAGTGCTAGGGCTGTTTTTGTTTGCCTGACTGGTTGATTGGATTTAGTTTTGTTTTGAGACAGGGTTTCGTATAGCAAAGCCACTCATTTCTATACACCTCAGCAAGCCTTTTGTTGCCAGGCTGCTGATACTGCTCAAAATAAGGTTAAATTTTACATTTAAATTTTCTCCAGGCTACAGGCTTACAGTTTGAGTTTGTGGCAAAGGACAGACTAGCCTAATGAGATGCACTGCCTTTCTTCATGGAGGCTCACACTACCTTATAAACCAGGCTCTTCACCCTATGTTAGCCCTTCCTGGGAGAATGAGCCCAATCTCCAAGTCTCAAAGTCTGATCCAGGCCATGGAATGACCAGAAAGACCTCAGCCTTGGCCAGTCAATCCATGGAGCTGTCATTAAATGCATTAAACCTATAAATCTAAGTAAGGGAACAAAGTGATGACCAGATTATATCACCTGAAGGGTCAGAACCCACCTCAAGTCAGACACTAAAGACTGCCCAGGGCCAGAGATATCACAGTTTCTCTGTATAAAAGGAGTTAAGACAAGAGGAGCTGACACAGGAGCGCAGGAGCAATCTTGGATCTGAAGAGCTGTCCTCCTTGCCTTTAATAAACATTTAGGGATCTGATAGTCATGAGACAGCAACATGGAGGATAGGCGATCCTAACAGTCTGCCTCTGCTGTCCCCACGCTATGCCCCATCTCTGTCTCTGAATCTTTCTCAGTCTCAGGTTCCAGGGAGTAAACTGAGGGAGGCAGCACAAAAGTTGGCTCTTACTTGATCTTACTGAGCTAAACTCTTCTCATGGGGATCTGTTGGCTATGGCTCTTGAATTCAGTGGTGGCAGTAGGAGCAAGACAGTGCAGGGAAACGCCTTGGAGATTCCAGAACTGGAATAAATTGACAGTTTACTTCTGTCCAAAGGTAAAAAGGTTTCCACTGGCACTGAAAACAGAGATCCTAGGCTCTAGGATCAAGAGTCTGCTCCTGGAGGTCAAGAATGTCTATAGCCCGATTAGTCACCTTGGTGTTCACCTTTGTGGAGGAAATCCAAGAATGAATTTCTGCTTCATTTGGTACAATCCTAAGCAGAGATTTACCTCCTTTACCTCTTAGCCCGGATTTGTATAAGGTGTACCTGCCTTTAGCTGTCAATCCCAGAAAGAAGGCCCCTAGAAACCCCACGGTAGGTGGGGAGATGGCTCGGTGGATAAAACATTGACTGCACAAGCACGAGGCCTTGAGTTCAAATTCTCAGACTCCACACAAAGCCGGAGCTGGAACACACAAATTCTCAGACCCCACACAAAGCCGGAGCTGGAACACACATCTCTAACCCCAGTGTCTTGTACAAGGATGCCCCTCACAGTGATATCTGGGCAAGCAGTGTGAGAAGCAGTCTGCATATTCCGCCATTAGGGAAAAGACAGGAGGGAAACCCAGAGTAGGCAGACACCATGGAGTATCTCTGGGCAGTCAGAATCAACAGGCTAAGTGTACACATGGTAACAGAGATGGACCCTAAAAACCAAAGTGAATCCCTGGCAGCTATTCTCTCCTGAACAGAACTAAGGCTCACTGAAGAAATGGCTGGTGCCAGGGCAGAGTCCAGGAAAGAGTAGCCTCCTGGGATACCTCACTCCTTCCTGAAAGAAGTTGCTCCAAGAAGGACAGATGATATTAAAAGGATGCAACAGTGAGCCAGAGGGAGAAAATCCCATGGTAAACCTGGGGTGGCAAGCATCGGAATAAAGTAAAAACCAAGAATCAACAGTCTGGCAGGTTGGTCAGGGTTAGGAATATATGTGCACATACATATGTATATAATGACAGTTAATGAAAAAACAAGACCATGAATTGAAAGAGAGCAGGGTGGCACATGGGGTGAGTTTGGAGGCAGGAAAGGGAAGGGTTTCTCCCTTCCCTTGTAATTATGATTTAATTATAATAGAATTGATGTAATTATATTATAATTTAAAAATAATTTAAAAAAAGAATTCATATTCTGCAATGATCTATAAAATGAGAGTAGAGAAAAAGAGAGAATTTATGGGGGGGAATCTTTTAAGTAACAAATACAAAGAATCACCTACCACAGTAACTGATTCAGGGACAAATAAATACCTACAGATGTTAAAAACAATCCAGTGGAGAAAAGTGGGAGGAATCACAGAATAGGCTGAGGTAGTAGCTGGAGGGACACAAGTATAAGGTCAGCCTGGACTACAGAGCGAGACCCCGTCCAAGCAAAATATACAAAAAGAATAGTCATGAACTAACAGCAAACCTGAGGAAACTTCTACAAAGTAACTGGCTTGTACTCTTCAGCAGGGTTCTGTCAAAATACAAAGGAAGTCTGAGACATTATGTCAGATGGAAAGGCTGAATATAATACATGATTTCTGGCTTTCTTTTTACCACAGTATTGGCACAACAGACAAATTTTCATAAGGAGCTAGGCATGGTGGTGCCAGGACAAGGAAACTGAGAAGGAACATGAATTCTAGACCAGCCAAGACCATACAGCAGAGACCTGGTCTCAAAACACATGTACACACACATCTGTCTGTCTGTCTGTCTGTCTGTCTGTCTGTCTGTCTCACTCTCTCTCTATCCCCCCCCCACACACTCTTTCACACACATACATACACACGCTGTCTCTCTGTCTCTGTCTCTGTCTCTCTCTCTCTCTCTCTCACACACACACACACACACACATCTTCACCAGCTGGGGCTCTGTGGTAACACGCTTACCTATCATGTGTAAGGCTCTGGGATGGAGGAAGACTCCAGTGCCAGCCTGGCCTGCACAATGACCTCTAGGACAATGACCTAAGCGAACTTCTCTACTCTGGCTTTTGACTCTTCTGGTCCCTGAGTAAAAACTCTGACTTTCTATGTAGGGCTGTCTGATTCTTCAGAAATCTTATTTATCTATCTATCTATCTATCTATCTATCTATCTATCTATCTATCTATCTATCTATTTTTGAGACAGGTTTCTCTGTGTATCCCTGTACTATACAGGGCTTGAACTTGCTCTGTAGACCAGGCTGGCCTCAAACTCACAGAGATCCTCGCCTGCCTCTACCTCCCAAGTGCTGGGATCAAAGTTGTGCACCCAGCCACAGAACTCCAAAGCACTTGCTCACAGTTTTACTCTCCCTGCTCTTCCGGTAAAACAGCAACTTAGCATCCTGGCATATACGTATGGAAAGTTTTGCTGCTAAATCAGTCAGTCCTTTTATCAGTTCTGGAACCCTGAAGCAGTTTCCTGACCTACAATGCTACTTACGTGTACTCTCACCCTCCTCCTAGGACCAACCGTTAGACTGTAGAAAGCCTAATAGGCCATCTGGGCAATCAGCCAACTGTGCATTCCAGGCAATACTAAGCTATCAGAACCATTATAAATACAGCTATCTCTGATTTCCCCCTAAAGGGTGGGGATAATTATAAATATACAAACTTTCACCACAGTGCCTGGCACTTAGAGATATGTAGTGCTAATTTTCCTTTCTCTCCAGATTCCCTAGAACGTCAGGCCTTACAGGGAAATGCAGTTCTATTGACGTAAATATAAAACCCCACAGCTGGACTTTGATCCATAGGCCAAAGGGGTAGATTGGCAGAGTCTGGTACTTCCGAGGGCCCCACGTATATGACAGAAGGAAACCACAGCACCCTGGCAGCCATTCTGCCTTCCATCCAGTGCCAGTGACAAGCACTAAAATGTTGGGGAGCCAATTCAAGAGTGATGGAGCCCTTCCTGATTCTGAAAATAACCTGAAGTCACAGTTGAAAGGCGACAAACCAGAATGCCTGTGTAGCCAAAGATGGCAGAGATAAAATTAAAAGATGAGTGAGACTTTCTATATAAACAGAAAGTCAGGTCCAGGTGGCTTCCCCAGAGAAGTCTACCAGATGCTAAAAGGGTTGGACGAACTGACACCGAGTCTTTCAAAACCACAAGAGGTAGGGATAGTCCCCTCCTCGTCCTCTGAGGCATTATTATCCTCATACAAAACCAGACAAAAGTGTCACAAGGAAAGAAAGCTACAGACAAATCTTTTATAATTAAAAAGCTAAAGCAACAAACTACCAAACTTGAGCAGGCAAAAAAAAAAAAAAAAAGCATACTAAATACCATGACCAAGTAATATCTATCCTGGGCATACAAGGTTGCCTTAATAGCCAAAAATCATTCAACATGAAAAGTGCATTAGATCAATAGAATGGAAAAACGAAAAAGCAAAAACAGAAACAAAAAGAACAAACCCACATGATTAACAAGCACTGTCAAAACCCACAGCCTTTCAACGGTAAAAGCACCAGACTAGGAATGGAGGGGGCTTCACCATTCTTTTTTTATTTTTTAACATTTATTTTAGGGTGTGTGTGGGTGTGTGTGTGTGTGTGTGTATGAGACATGTGCCACAGTACACATGTAGTGGTCAAAGGACAACTTGAGGAAGTCAGTTCTCTCCTTCCACCACATGGGTTCCAGGGACCAAACTCAGGGCACCAGGTTGTCAGGCCTGTGGCAAACACCTTTACCTGCTAAGCCATCTTGCCAGCCCCTAGCACAATTCTTTGTTTTTGTTTGTTGCTTGCTTGTTTGTTTGGGGGGTGGCTCACTATGAAGACTCCCAGGTATCTGTCTGTCTGTCTCTGCCTCTTCAGTGCTGGGATTAAAGGTGTGTGCCATGGAAACCTGGCTTCCCAGCACGGTTCTTAACAGTGTAGACCTGAGTCTTTCCCCACTTGGGAAGAAGAACAAAGGGATATCCTCTTCCACCATACCTACTCAGAATTATAACAGAGGTTCTAGTCAGGACAATTAAGCAAGAAAATGAGCCGCTGTGGGTGTTAATGAACTTTCCCAGGCGCCTGGCATGTAGGGAATACTCGACAAATATGACGTCGTGCATGGCTGACGCAGGTGTGGTTGAAGTCCAGGGCTCCTTATTCAGAATGGCTCCCACCGACTAGGTTTTCACACCGACCCCCTTATCAACTGATCTGTAGCTTCTGCCTTCCTGTTTAGGCAGCGGGTTTGCCACCATGAGTCTAAGCAGATGTGTCTGCCAAAAGCAACCGTGGGTAGCTATGATCGCAGCCCAGCGCTGTCAGACATTCACATGGAGTGGAGTGTGTGTGTGTGTGTGTGTGTGTGTGTGTGTGTGTGTGTGTAAGAGGGAGGGAGAGAGAGAGGGAGAGAGGAAGAGAATCTTTCTCTCAGGTGAGAATCTGTAAATGGCAGCATTAAGTGAGGGCAGGGCAGGGCGGGGCAGGTGTGCCTTTCTTCAGCTAAGACTAAATCTGGTTTTCCCAAGGCCCACTGACAACTCTCCCCGCTTTACAAAGTAGCATTTGTAAGCACTGCAGGATCTTAAAATGAAGCCTCTTAGCTAACCATGGCTACCCTAGCAACATCAGGCAGGAAGATATTCCAATGAGCATTCAAGCAAACCCCCCATTTTATCTCACGATAAACTGAGACCCAGAGATCACAGTACATTGGCAGGAGAGCTGACTTCTGAACTGGGCATTCTGGATTTCAACTCCAGCCCCCATGTACAACAAAGAAGGCTATCCCAGGCCTAGGCCTTAGGTATTCTACCAACAGTCCAGATGTACAACCCAACTGATGGGACTTATATTTATTCTCCTTTTGTTTTTGTTTTTGTTTCAAGATAGGGTTTCTCTGTAGAATTCGCCATTTTATTTTTTTCTTATTTTCTAAGATTTGTTTATTTGATGTGTATGAATGTTTTAAGTAAGTACCCCTGCACATTACGTGTGTACCTGGTGCTCCAAGACTTCAGATCTCCTGCAACTATAGTTTCCAGATGGTCCTGAACCACCATGTGGGGGCTGGGAATCAAACCATGGCCCTCTGCAAGAGGGGCAAGTGCTCTCACTGCTGACCCATTTTTAAATTATAACAACACACCTTCTCACCTCTCCACAAAACATCCAACACTCCCTTCTGGCTTCTTCCCAAAACATTCAACTGGTGTGATTTGAATACTGACAAACTGGGTCCACCTAGAGACAACTGCGTTGACAGCCACAAATACCTGGCACACCTAACACATGGGGGAAGCACACACTCCGGGGATGTTCCCAATGTGGATTCCACAAGGTGGTAGCCCTTCTTCTCGTGGCCTGGAGTAGGTCTGTCCACGCTGGCCAGATGACAAGTCTGCGATTTCCACTTCCCTAAGCTTTGGCCACAGTTTCACATCTCTTTATTTGGAAGTGACTTTACCATGGCAGCCTAAGGAACTCAGTGCACACTTCCTGTGCCCAAGGAAGTTTCCATTATATGCCTCGTGTCACTGAGTCCTCTTGTCAACACTAAGATGTAAACCCATTTCACTTAGGTAAAATCAACTCTGTCCCGCTTCAATGAACCCAGTGTGCCCTGTTAAGTCAGAAGGACTGCGGAATTAGTAGAAGATACAGGAAGCGGCTAGAAGAGAAAAACAGTGTCCCTTTTGAGAATGGCCTCATCTCCTGGATCTATAAACTTGGGATCATTAGAAATCACTTTACCATTTATGCAATTAGGCATGTTTTATTATTCTCCCAAAAAGATCTGTCCTGACATACATCAGCTGCTGAATTCAATCTCCACCAGTAAGCCCAGTAAAAGGCCTGTGCAAGGAAAATACTAGCCCTTTATATCTGCGGACTTTGGGCAACTGCATCTACTTATTTTTAATCCAATATAATTTCAGTGTTCTTTGATTTGGGCACTGTTATTAGATTCTGTACACCTGAGCTGTCATATGGGAATTTGTCCACTTAGGTTAAATGACCAGGCATTCAGACTAATCTATCGGAAGCTATTAATAACAGTATCTATGGTTGGCTGCATGCAGGTGTGTTACCAGGAACGAACTCACAAAGGCTTAGATCAATATTATTTTAAAGTCGGGCTTGGATAGCCAACATCTGATCCCCTTCTACAGAGTTGGCTTTACATATAGGAAGGAGGAAAGGTCATTCTTGATTTGTATAAACCATCTCTACTTACGGAGTACAAAGAATCAAACAGACTCCTTTTTAGAATACCTGGAACAGCCCAGAGGGAACCACTGTCAGGAGCAAGATGTCTCACTTGGGAAATCACACACACAAAGGGGAGGGAGGGACTGGGAAGGGAAGGAGAGAGAAGAAAAGAAGATGGGAGGGAGGGAGGGAGGGAGGGAGGGAGGGAGGGAGACAGAGACTGGAGATGTTCACATGAGGCTCAAGATGGGTTCAACATTCTCTTTAGCTCCACATTTTTCAGAAGCCAGGGATTTCAAATTTAGAGTCTCTGAATGACACCAATCATCTCAGAAAGCAATGTGGCAGTTTGAACCCATGTTGTCAAGATGACCATACCTGGCCTACAGATTCCTTCCAAGAATTTATCCCAAGGAAGTAATTCAACTGAAATAAAGAGCTATGCCCTGCAAAATGTGTTCAAGATTATGACAGTGAAACCTGGAATGAAGAACACTAAGGGGTCAACAATAAGGTAAACAGGCATGAGGCTGAGGCAGGAGGATTATGAATTTCAGGTCAGCCTAGACTACATAGTGAAAACTAGAGTATATCATATGAGAAAAAATTTAAATTGTAAAACTTTGTAATTCAAGTAAAAAAAAAAAAAACTTAAGCCTGGCAGTAGTGGCACTCAAGGCGGGCGGATCTGAGTTCAAGGCCAGCCTGGTCTACAGAGCAATTAAGTTCCAGGACAGCCAGGGCTACACAGAGAAACCTGCCTCAAAAATAAAATATAATAAAATAAAATTTAATTTAATTTTTAAAAAAGTCTTAAAAAGCTAAAAAGATACTAGGCAGCCACAATGAAAGATAATCAGGATAATTATAGGCAAAATTACACTTTGTTAGGTAATGGGCTGGGCCAACTCGGTGGGTAAAATGCTTGTTCTGCAAGCTTGAAAATCAGAGTTCAGAGCCACAGCAGCGTATAAAAGCCAGGCATGGTGGCACATGTCTAAGCTCAGGGTTGGGAAGAAGGAAATCAGTGGATCCCATAGCTTGCCAGCCTGCCAGACTAGCCAGCGAGCTCCAGAGGTAATGAGAGAGCTTCTCCAAAAGTAAGGTGGGAACTACTGAGGAAGGAGAACACTGATCTCTAGATGCCACACAAGCATACACACACACACACACACACACACACACACACACACACACTCTCACAGACACTTACAGACACACAGACACACACAATCACACACAAAGACATACACAGACACACAAACACACACAGAGACACACAGACACAATCATACACAGAGACACAGAGACAGAGACACATACTCACAGACACAAACACACATACAGACACACACAGACACATACACACAGATATATACCCACACTCACAGACACATACAGACACACTCACTGACACACATATAGACACACACACAATCACACACATACACAGACACACAGACACACACACACAAAGACACAAGAGGCTGGACTGGGGGGTGTGGCTCAGAGTGCTTGTCTAGAATATACAAGGCTCCAGGGTTCACTTCCTGGCCCCTGATAAAAGGGAAATTCATCAGAAGTCAGAGTCGTCCCTGCCTTGTTCAGTTACCATCCCATCCCACTCATATCCACTGTCTGAAAATACCGCATGGAAAATCCAGAAGCAATTCACTATTCTTAAATAACTTGCATTATAGCATATTGGTAACAATTATAAAATTGCTCCATTTTTACTGCTATTGTCTTTTACTATGCTTGATTTATAAATTAAGGCTTGTCATGGGCAAATGGGTTCTAGTACAATTTTTGTGGCCTCGGGTATTCTCAAGGGACTATATAGAACTTCTATTATTGACGATAATATAATCAGAGCTTCACATATCCTAGGCAGTATTTTAGGCCATTTCATGGCCACTCCCTAAACCTGACATCTCTTAAGTAGATACTATTATTATCCCCATTTTTATATGTAAGAACACTGAGGCACAGAGACAGTAACAACCTTCTCACATCTCACAGTGGCCTAGTATTATAGGGACATTCCTCACTTGTTTTTTTCAGTCTATGTGTCTGTGTGAGTGTGTACTATGTCTGCAAGCACTCTAAGCGGTCAGGAGAGCATCAGATCCCAGGAGCTAGAGTTACAGGTGATTGTGGACCAAACTCGGGGCCTCTGGAAGAGAGCAGTGCCTGCCTGCTCCCTGGGCCATCTCTCTGGCTGGCCTCCTTGTTCCATTCTTAGCCAGTCACGCACCTGCTTTGGTCATCATGCCTACCGTGACAGGGTCGACAAACTCTTTGGAAGCCACCGCCTCACCACAAATGCTCTGGAAGCAGTGGGTGGTAAGCGGCACCAAGAATATCTGAGGCCTTTCAGACTGCAGCTATAGCTACGGTCTCTACACACACACACGCCACACTAGAATTTAGGAAGGAGAGAAAGACAATCCCCTTGAACTTCAGAAAGGCCTAAAGGAGTCTAGATTGGCCTAACACAAGGAGAAGAACTCAGAATCCACTCGTGTTCTAGGCTTGCCTCTGCCCTCTACAGACAATGCACACATGGGTTCTGGAAACTCCCTCTTCACTGCCTCGCTGAGGTCCCCTGGCCTCCTGCTGCCTCCAGCGCAGCCCTGCAGCCTGCAGTGCAGCATGGCCTCTCTTTCACCGTCTTCCCTCCGCCTCTACCTCCTCTCCTCTATACCCTATGGGTAACTGGAGGCAACAGCTGGACAGTTGGCAGCTAGAAGAAACCGTGGGCTGTTTCCAGCAATAGACCCCAGCCCACCACAACACCGCAGAGTGTTCAGACAGGCTGAGACAGGGTTGCCAGAATCAGTGTGTGGAAGGGGCCCTTGGTTTCTGAGGCTGGCCCTAGTCCAGACCACCCATTTCACTCTGCCCATTAGGCCTCTGAGCATCAAGGCTTCTGGAACTGGCTGGCCAAGATTCACCCATGGAGAAGGGACTTCTTCTGTAACAGAGGCCTGGGCCTTGTTTGTGCCTACCTCGTGCACTTTGTATTATAGAGTTTCTCATTAAAAATCTGCTGTATGCCTGGCGTGATAGCACACGCCTTTAATCCCAGCACTCGGGAGGCAGAGGCAGGTGGATTTCTGAGTTCGAGGCCAGCCTGGTCTACAAAGTGAGTTCCAGGACAGCCAGGACTATACAGAGAAACCCTGTCTCGAAAAAAAAAATCTACTGTATAAGCAAGCGAGCCCATGTCTGTCCCCTTCCTTGGGGGTCTTTCTAGGTATACTGGCCAGTAGGGCCTCTCCTCAGGCTTTGTACAGTGTTTACCTGAATGTAAGAGGTCCCACGTCATGTCCCTATGCTTGTCTAACACAAATGTCAGCTTCTCTGAGTCTCCCTTAAAAGTCTGTCTGTCTGTCTGTCTGTCTGTCTTTTATCACACACACACACAAAGTCTGTCTTGCTTATTCTGTTACACCAACAGCAGCTCTGTGGTTTCAGGATGTCGAAAGCAAATGGACATTATGCAAAACAGGAAGGAACTTTTAAAGAAAATGTTACAGACTTTTTTTTAGAATGAACTCTGTCATTGGGCCAAGCATTCACTGAAGCCCCTGCCAGGCCCCTCCAGGCACATATGGAAAGGCAGGAAGGAGCCTGACCCTGACATTGCATGAGTCAAGCTGGTCTGGCAGAATCCTGTCCCTTCTCTTCGATGCAACCTTGCTCTAACTTCCAAGACTTGGTGCCAAATGACCCCAGCAGACTCTCCACACCCAACATTCCCTCAGACGAGAATCTAGCTCTGCTGATGACATTCAAAATGGAGTAACTTCAAAATATACTCCTTGGGAACAGCCAGGCAACAAGCAGCCAGAGGTTTTATTGACGTAATCTACCAAGTCCGCATAGAAAGCCAGCCTGTGTAGCTCTCCGGGGCTTTTCCCTTAAGAGAATTCCCGGAAACGTAAGATTCTCATTCCACAGCCCCTCCCTGAAACTCAGGAACTTGTGGTAGTAGAGAAAGAATGTCACATGTTTCAGAATCTGATTTGCTGGCTCATTTCCCACCTCTCCTCTGTGTCACATCTCAGTGATGTCAGTAGCGCTGGGTTAGCCCATTAGCGAGCACCCAGCACTCAGCTCTGGAGCCATATTAGGCTATATAAACCTATCCAGGGATTCGGCAGCTAAGGAAACAACTGGAGAAAGTTGACTGAGGAAGCACCATCTCCATGGGGTTTTATTTACAGCAGATCCCTGCTCAGACAGATCTAAAGATCTGCTTGGGGCTGTACTCTGGCCCTACCCAGGCGCTTCTTCAACCTATTCTCCTTTTGATTAGAATTCTAGACGTATCATTCTACATAAGTGATATTCATTTGACAGCACCGTGCAAACCTGTAATTTCCCAATGCACTTAACCCTTTGTACGAAGGCTTGACACCTAGTGCTTCTCAAAAAGATTTCATTCTTTTCTTCTCTCTTTTGGAAAATGTTCTACAGACACACACACACACAGCGTATGCTATGGCATACGCTGCTGACCAAGAGGAGACTGCTCTTGTGAATTATTGGTTAGTTTTATTTTATTATTTTCTCAAAGTGTTGGGACCACCCTTCCACTGAATTATATCCCTATCTCACCTTTGTGATTTTTTTTTTAAAGATGCAGGACCAAGACTGTAAGAGAACCGTAAATGAAAAAGGATCACCAGGCTAGTACATGAATTCATAACAGTCGATTCCTCCTGTAAAGACATCAGCCATACTGGTTGTCTTAGTTAGGATTCCTATAGCTTGATAAAGACTATGACCAAAAGCAACTTGGGGAAGAAAGAGCTAATTTCATCTTAGAAGTGAAGCAGAAGCCATGGAGAGAGGCTGCCTACTGGCTTGTTCCTCCCTCATGGCTTGCTTGGCAGCTTTCTTATAGCACCCAGGACAACCTGTCCAGGGGGGTGGTGCCATCCACACTCGCAATGGACTGGGCCCTCCCACACATATCAATCATCAAGAAAATGCATTGCAAGCTTATTCACAGGCTCATCTAGTGGGAGCCTTTTCTCACTTGCAGTTTCCTGATGACTCAAGTATGTGTCGAGTGACATAAAAACTAGCCAGGACACAGAGTATGGAGTCCTCCTCCCGGGAAGAGTTAAAAGCCTAGGCTACCTTGAAAGACATTGCCAAATAAAATAAAACAAAACAACCCAGGAACAAGTTATCAGCTATATTCTTTTCTTGAACATGCCAGAAGGGAAGACTAGTAGAAAACTGGAGGGCATGCTTATCTTAGGTGAAAAGAATGTGGTTTTCGTTTGTATGTTTTCAGAGTTGAAGATCACCAAACCTAGGACTTACCTACAAGTGTTCTACACTAAGTTATACCCTCCCATTCCATATAACTTTCCACAAAAATTAAGATTACTAACACCCTCACAAATAAAAAGGCAAATACAAGACTCATAGCCTTTGGCCCTAATACCTAAGAGGCAAATCATTATAGTTACACAATACACCCAGAACATACTTAAAATCACTGCCACAGAATTCAACAACACCCAATAAATGATACAGCTCCTGGCCCTCATTTGTATAAGAAGGCCAAGCTGAAACTGAACGTGTGACTCACCCCTCTGCCTTCTAGTGACCAATCCCTTTAGGTACCATTCACCCAGGACTACCTCAGGCCAAACCACTACAGGCCTCTAACCTAGAGAGCTTTCAGAACAGGCTTTAGAGAGCTCTCTCCTCAGGGCAATGGCTCCCTCCCCTCACCCTGCACAGTCCCAGACAAACAAGGCGTCACAACTAAGGTCTTTTCTGCCACAGCTACAGTCAGCTTTCAGGAGACTTTGCCCTGTTTAGAAACAGGAAGGCTAGCTCTATGAAGATCATGAAGTTCAAACCAGCCAAAGTTGCAGGGACTGGCCACTGGCTCAGGGAGCATATCATGTACGGCAGGATCAAATGTAAACTCCTCACAGTGCCAGAGTCTCAAAGGATTTGGACCAAAAGGAAAGTCTGTTTGTCTTAAGACCACTCCAGAGCTGAGGAGATGGTCCAGTGGGTGAAGTTCTTGCTGTGAAATCAGAGAACCCTGAATTTGAATCCCCATGTAAAAGCCAGACCATAGCATGTCTATAATCGCAGTGCTCTCATACGGAGATTGGGAGGTGAAGACAGAATTCTGAACAGCTCATGGGGCAGGTTCCGCTGGTGTATGAGGCAGCAGTCAAGAAATTCTGAATCAAACAAGGTGGAAGGCAAAGACTACTAATGCCTGAAATTGTTCCGTGACCTCCATGAGACTGCCATGGCCAGCATGCCTACAGACACACACACACACACACACACACACACACACACTCTGATAAAAAACTTACCACGCCACTGCATCACAAACCATGCAAATTCCAAATGGACATTAACTCAAGCAGATTTTCAGTCTCCCTTGGCAGGTACAAACAGGGAACAAAGAATGGGAACAAGGAACAGAGGTCATAAATAACTGGGACATGAAGCAGTCACCAGGTTTGACCAAAAATAATAACTAGGCTGCTTTCACAGGGACCCTTAGCCCACTGAGCCCAAGGTGACCCAGAGTCTGAACGGTCCCAGGGCAGAATCTGTGGGAGGGCTCCGAGCGACTTGGCATCAACTGCCCCATCATCCTCAACCCCTAAATTAGCCTGGAAATCCCTACCCTGCTGCCACTCAAAGACCATAATACCCAGGCAGATGGCTGGCGATCTCTCATTATAATCATTATGGAGCAGCAAGTTAAGATTACCCAGCACAGCTAATGTATGGCTTCGGAAAGAAAAGGAAAAATTTCACACAATCAAATAAAACCAGGACGGAAGAACTGTGACATCAAGCCTGAGTTTCTTTCTGAATGAAAGGAAGGTAGGATATAATATTAGAGAGAGGAACATGGGATCGTGGGCGTGGGCGCACACACACACACACACACACACACACACACACACACACACAGGGCGTTCAGAGACATTAGTACAATTCTCTCTTGCCTAAACTGCAAATTGCTACAAGGAAGACATTTTGTCTTCTTTATAGTTCTAGCTCCACACTGAAGGAATGTCTACCTGTCTACCCAGGGGGTTCCCACACTTGTTCAGAACCTGGGATATTTTTCCCTGGTGCTGGGATTAAGCCCAAGGCCTTGTATATGCACCCACTTAGCCACACTCCTAAAAAGTGTAGAATAAATAACAGTCAGGGACCACGCTTATCCTATCATAATGCTATTAGGGAGAAATTAACAGATTTCACCATGAAAAAGAACCAGACTGTCATGGAGGGTATTTCTCAGTGACCTTGGCAAACAGGTTTCCATATTACGGCCACCTGACTGACTGAGTTGGGAAGAGCTGAGACCTTGTAATGCTTTTCCTGGAATGTACATCTCTGCTCCTGGTAGGTAAGGGTATGTCCAATAGGACTGTTAGATTAAGACAGTAGGATCTGTGTGCAATCAATAAATTATTGCCTCCAGAGAAAAGCGGCAAGACAAACTGGCTTAAAGGGCTGGTTACCCAAAGTCAAAGCTGCAAGATCTGCATCCAAGTGAGGATCTCTGTGCTTCCTCTAAGACCCAGGATGAGATTCCTCCCTAAAGCAGAGGGTGATAGACTCCCAAGAGCCATCTCAGACATGGACAGCCCTCTTCCGAGCCTCACAGTACAGACTGTTCTAATCAGCCTGCCTGGGGTCTGCACGTGCACAAATGGGTGAAGACAGCAGCATGATAAAGAGGAACGCCTGAGAGCCAAGAGCCCAGCAGAGGCCTAGTAAGTACTCATCTTCACCATCACATTCCATGGCAGAGGCCCAAAAGCCAGGGAGATGGGCTCTACTCTAACTGGGCTGTTTGCTTTCTCAATAAGAATCCTGGGCCAGCAAGATGGCTCAGCAGGTAAAAGGTGCTTGCCACCAAGCCTGACAACCTGAGTCCTGTCCCTGAAACCTCTGAGCTTCACATTCACACCATGGCATATGGGTGTACATACACGCATGCACGTGTGCACACACACACATCTTCCCTTTGAACAAATGAAGGGTATCTCCTTAAAGCACAGTTGGGCAAAAGGGGCCTCTGAGGTTTAAGTTGCTCAGAGTTTACTGCCCCCTTGAAAGATCTGTACTATCTGTTCTAGACCCCCAGCTGAATCAGCCAGTCCCTGCTTCCCCAAATCAATCCAGCCTGACATGCTGTCCCCTTTCCATTAACACCACACCCAAAATGCCTGTGCCACAGCCAGTCAAATCTTGTCGAGCTGTGCCAAATATGAGCAGATAAAACCTTCTGGAAAAAGATAAACATTCCGGGAAAGAACCACAAGGCCATGCCTCCTCTCATCTCGGGCAAACATTCAGAGGGCCAGAAAGGCGAGCTCACTGCTATAGCCAGTAGAGTACAGAGTGACAGTTACCTGGAGGCCTGTCACAGGTCTAAAGAAAAAGCCTGAAGTAACTAGAGTTCTCTGGGCAAATAGAAGGACTTCTCAGGCAAGGCCAGCTAACCCCTGTAGCCCACACTGGAGTGGGGAAGGACAGGACAGCCAGCCAGAGGCTCACACTAGCCCCACAGATGAGAGGAGTGCCCACCACCACTAGGACTGCAAACAATACAGTCTGCCCCGGTTACACATATATTGCCTAAGCACAATTCCGACCTCAGTCTATCTAAAGTCCATTCAAACCAAAAACAGATCTAACAGCAACCTATCAGCAGCCTGGTCTGGTCCCTTACCTCCTCAAAGTCACCAGCTATCAACTGAAAAAGATCCAAGCACCTGGCTTAGACTGCTGGACACCAGAAAGCAGAGGAAAGTTGGGAAAAGAAACTGTGACTAGTGAAAAGGCCACCATGCTAACCCCCTAGGGATGCTTTCTCCCACCAACCTCAAAACCACGGTCAAGGGCTTTGGCTGACACCTGCCCGGCGGAACAGATGGGCTTGACACTACACACACACACACACACACACACACACACACACACACACGAGTCCCGATTCCTCCTGACCAAGAACCTCCCTCCAAAAGCTGCACCTAAGCATTCAAATCTAAGGGCTCAAATTAAAAAAACAAAGCAAAACCTAACCTTCTCCCCTCGTTTCTGCGATGGTGGCCTCAGCAGAAGCCTAAACATCAGTCCGTGCAAGTCACATGAAGGTAGCCAGTCTAGAAGAGGCCTAGGCCTCCGGACTCCACAGTCTAAAATGATCTCTCTCAGTAAGGTCTTTTTGAGCTGCCTATTTCAGGATCAATTTAGCAACCCACATTACCAAACCAAACTGAACAGAACTATAGTTACCACAGTCCCTCCTATTTCAGCAGGCAGAACCTATACTCTGAACAACTATAAACCTGGTTTTCTCTTTGAGATAGGATCTGATGTTTGCTCAGTTTTATACCCAAGGCTTTGGGCAGGCCAGCCAGACAAGCCTTCACCATCTGAGCTATGTCCCTGGCTCTGGGGCACTTTACTAATTAATTTTTGTTTTCTGCATGATGCTCAGGCAACAACCAAAAACAAAAGCAAAAGGCCCAGACATTCTGTGGTCTGGGGACTCAGTCTCGTCTTCCTCTTCTATGCTGTTCAGCAAGCCATCTCCGTGGAAGTCTAAGAAATTGCCACTTCACATCCTCCAACTGTATTGTTGGTTACTTGCTATCTTACACTGAGTGCCTACTCTATATACAATCTCAATTAGTCCTAAAAATAACCCTATGAGGTAAGCACAGATAAGTCCACTTTATACAACAGGAAGAAACACTATCATATGCTTGAAGTCAGACATTTATCCGGAGGACTAATGTTCTACTTCACTTTCCATAGAACTATTCCTGTTTCCCAAATTAACAGTCAAGTCCAAAGTAATTCGATTACTCATGTTCGGCCAATTCCAAGAGGTTCCTCCCAAACTTGATGTGAAAATATTGAAGTAATTATTGGAGACATTGAGCAACAGGCTATAGGAAGGCCTGCTCCGCCAAGGCTTTCCCAGAATAAGACAGAGCTATTAGCATGCTGCCTGCCTGTCTGGGAGGGAGATGGGATTCACTCTGAGCAACTTTCTCTAAAACCTGGCACCACCTGTGATCTCCAGTCAAAGTGCTACCCTGGCCAGTCGCCTAGTACTAGGAACACAAACTCATATACTTGACCCCTGCCTGGTGAAGGCCAGGGTTGAGATCAGCTGGGCAAGTAATTCCAGGAAAAGTGCAGCCCCCATTGATCGGGTTAATTTTAGCCCTCCAGTCAGTCCCCTGAGTACACAGGCCCTCTGCCCCTGGAGAGGGCCCCTGCTCACTTTGGTTAAAAGGAACCTTCAGGAGGAGGAACTTGGGGTGGGAGACAGAAGGCCCCTTGGTTCAGCACCCATAGGAGGAAATCCCACAATTGTAGCAACTTTCTAAGAGTTCATCCTCATTATTTAAACTCTTAGTTACAATGTTTCATTTACTCCTTCAAAACAACTCCATAAATAGATGTGGTTTATTATCTCCATTTACCAGAAAGAAACCTTAAAGAGAAAGTTAAGTCGCTTGTTCAAAGGCGGAGTGGAGGGTGGTGGGGAGGGGAGGTGGTTTGCTCACAGTCGGTCATGTCCTCAGATGGCACTGGTGTTGCTATAGGTAGGGAAGGTTGCCGAGCAGTCTTTTCAGTCTACTCTAAACTGACCCCAACTTCAAACTTCCTGAGTCCTGGGCCAGAACAAGGGTGTCTCCAGGGCCTTGTCTGGTGCTGGGGCCCGAAGAGCCTGGGGGTTTCCCAACAGGGCCCCTGCCTCTTGAGACACCAGCCAACCTCTCTTCGGGTCATCCCAAAGAGGATTAAGCCCGTCTTGGGGATTAAGCACTCTGATCAAAACCTGGTGGCTGGCAGTCCTGAAAGAGATCTTAGGATAATATCCCTGGAACCCTATTAAGGAAATCCGAGGAGTCCATGTCCTCAGATCCTAGGTCTTACCGAGCAGCGGGGACTCCTCAGGGCAAGCAGGCAGCGACAACAGTCCAGTGGTGGTGGGCACTGGCTCCGAAGTCAAGTTGCTCTTCAGGCCGGAGCCAGAAGCTGAACCAGGGCTGGAGTCGAGACCCGGGCGAGGCTTCGGGGAGACGCCTAAAGGAGGCGGCGGCCGCGCGCCCCGGTGCCGCTGCTCTCCTGGGGGTTCCTTGCTGGCGGCGGCGCCGTTCGTGCCGCCCTGCAGTGTAGAGGAGACTCCGACCAACTGGGGCAGGCGGCTCAGATCGCGGCCGGAGAGGTAATAGACGAGGGTGACGCCGAGGTGCAGCGCGCAGACGGCCACGAGCAGGCGGCAGGCCCGCTGCAGGGTCGCGCCCGGCATCGCGGCGCTGCCGCCCAGGAACGGCTCACGAAACCTCATCTTCCCGCCGCGGCTTTAAGAGGGGGTGGGCTACGGCTGAGAGGACGGCCCGCCCGCAGGCCGCCCGCCAGGAGCTACCCGACCACAGCGATCGAAGGAGGGGCCGGGCCGGGGGGAGGGGGCTAGGACCTAGCGCAGCACCGGCCGCCCGCGGCGGAAAGCCGACACCCCTGGCCGCGGGACTTTGGAGAGATCAGCGGGAACCACAAGTGCGGATGGGCAGGGGCGTGGTCTCGGCCGGGGGGCGGAGCCTCAACCGGGTTTTCGGAAGGCTGTTCGCGAAACCTGAGGGGGCGGAGTCTAAGGGGTGGGGCCGCAAAGCGGGTCTTTCGAGAGGGGCGGGGCTTGAGGGACAAGGCTCCGAGAGGGGACTGAGGGGCGGAACCTTCAGCCGGGTTTTTTTGGGCAGCTAAGGGAGGGCGGGGCTTGGGGGGCCGGCACTAAGGGGCGGGCCCTCGGGAGATTGGGTTGCAGGGCGCCGCGACACTTGGGGACTAAACGTGGCGCTCCGCCAGCCCGACTGCAGCAAGGGATTGAGCCGGCATCCCATGCCCAGCTGTGCTCAGCTTTTCTTCCCGGCGTTCACCGTGGAACTTAAGTCTCTCTAAACCAGCTTCTTGTTCAACGAGCTGCTCACCACCACTTCCTGGCGTACCCAGTAACTCGGGTATGGACCTGGGACAGCAGCTAGTGAGGACAAGAGGACAGGCGGTAGCCTTGAGATAGTGAGAATCTTGAGTGGAGAAAGGTCGTCTAGGAAACCGGCTTCGACGCCCCGCGAGGCCAGTGGCTTCTCTGGGGCGTTCCAAAGATCCACTTACCCTGCCTGGGTCCGCCTGCCTGTGAGGGGGGCTAACGAGGAGGAGCTGCTTATTGAGAGTCCTGCTAGAGAAGTGACCATCTTGCTTTACTCTTACTCCCACATTAGTGTTTGCTGGATTGGGGAACCTCAGGAACCTGCCCAACTTGGTTCTAGGTGCAACAGGGCCTCTAGTGCATGCCACATGGAGAAGACACATGCTTGCTGGGATGAGGCTGGCAGAAAGCTGCATTAATTCCTAAGCCTGCGTACAGAACAGCCCGTTGTACACAGCTCTGGAACACAGTCCCCATTTGACACAGTACTGGAATCTAGGCGCGGTCATGCACACCTGTAATCCCAGACTCTGGTTGCGGAGACAGGAAGAGCCAGAGTTTGGAGCCAGCCCAGACTACATAGTAAACAAAGATTTCAGTGCCTTGGAGTGAATAAGAATGAATGGCCTGTTAAATCTCACAGCTGATGAGCTGTGGAACTCAGGGCCCCCAAAATTTCGTCACTGTGCACTCCTTTACCTAACCTTGTTGATTTGAAGGTGGAAACTGGAATGCCAGGGAGATTTAAGCACTTGAAGTCTTGACTCCGAGGCCTCTGACCCATTTATCCTTGAATGTGGTGAGAACCTTAAGATGGGAAATGCTAATAATTCTAGCTACTCCTGTGTTTGGAGAGTTTGTTGTTAACCGATATATGCCATGTAATAGGGGTTGTTAACTGTCTCCGATTCGTCGATGAGAAAGCAGACTGAGTAGTGTGACACTTTGTTGCAGTCATACAAAGTGTACTTTTCATCAGTTGACTTCCTGACCGACCTTCTCTGGCCTCTTTTTCTGACTGCTCCTCCTCCTCATCTCCCTTTGTTGGTGAGGTCCAGAGGCTGTGGTCCCTGTGTCTCTTTTATGTTTATGTTCCTTAGGTGTGGTTCTATTATCTATAGGCTGATAACACAAAACTTTGTGGTCCCTAACCCTCCACCTTCCAGTATCATCTCAGCCGAATGAGTCCCGCACACAATAACCTAACCCCTCCATCCCACTCCCATCCTCATCCCCCTCAGAGAGAGGCATTATTGTTGTTCCAGTTCCCCAACACCAAAACCTGTTCTGGAAAAGACCCTCTTAGACTACCCTATAACTCCTGCAAAATCTGCTCAACCTGCTTATGGTTTGGTTTGGTTTGGTTTGGTTTGAGATTAGGGTCTCTCTCCATAGCCAGGGTGGTCTTAAACTTGGCATCTTCCTGCCTCAACCTCACAAATCTAACACTATAAGTAGACCTCCATTATCACAACCAAGAATAACTGTGAGCATCTATCTGCCTGCCTTTCTTTTCTTTCTTCTTTCTTTCTTTCTTTCTTTCTTTCTTTCTTTCTGTCCTCCTTATCATCATCATCTTCTTCCTCCTCCTCCTTCTTTTCTTTCTTTTCAACAGGAGCTCACCCTATAGCCTAGGTTAGCCTAACTGGCCTTGAATTCTCAACCTTCTACCTCAACCTCCCAAGTGCATGGATTGTAGGTGTGAGCCACCATACCTGGTTTCTAGAAATGGTTATCTCATTATAGGATAAAAAAGGAAACCTTTATTGCTGAGTCATTGTAGAGGACAAAGTCATGAATTATCTTCTGAGAGTTGGTCAGGATAAAGAACAAACGCCACCATCGTATGCTAGTGGGGAAATTTTGCTTGGGAGTGACCTATGCTGAGGCATATGAGTTCCGCATCTGAAAAATGAACAAAGGAAAATGGAGACAAAGTATTCTGGGTACAGATGATGGCCAGGAGACAGGAGAAGAGTGTTAGGGCCACAGATATATCCCAGGACCCTTTGGGCCTGAAATACAGGGAAAATAGCACCTGCTAATTGTCTATTGATTGCGATGACTAAGAACCCACCGAGGACTAAGCCTTTTTTATGCCTGCCAGTTTACATTGCTGTCTCACCCCAGTAGATGAAAAGAACAGAGGACACCTGGCACACAGCAAGCAGTTATTTCACAGGTCTATAACGCCACTCCCAAGCGGCTTGACAGCAGCTCTCCACCTCGGCTGGCAGTTCTGATTCCCTTAGTAATAACCTGTACTAGCACAGTTGCAAATTTCAAAACAAGCTTCACACAGTGCTTCTCCAAGCTCTCGTGTGTGCCCTGGAGATCGGTGCTAGGAGAAGCTGGGAGCTCATAAGGCCTAGCTAGGTTGAGTTATGGGAACTTCCATCTCAACCCCCTCCCCAAAGGCCTTTCCATGTAATGACTTAGGCCGGCAATTGTTTGGGTTTTCCTCACGATGTGGAGGACACGTTCCAAAAGTGTCCCCAAACAAATAGAGGAACATTTTCTAAGACACAGCCTTAAACCACTTCTTTTTAAAATGTTTATTTATCTCTTGTGTGTGTGTGTTCAAAGATGTCAAAAGTGTTTGAAGTTCACAGAACAACTTTCAGAAGTCAGTTCTTCCACTGTGGGATCTGAGGATTGAACTCAGATCCTTGGGTCTCAATGGAAAGGACTTTTACCTGCTGAGCCACTTCTTAGAGAATTCTTTTGATTGACATAAATGTCAGAGCTAGGCATGGTCACACGAACTGTAATCCTAGCAGCACTTAAAAGGTGAAGACAGGAAAATCTCAAGTCTGAGGCCAGTCAAGGCTATATATGTGGTAAAACTCTGTCACAAAATTTTAAAAGTAAGTAATTTAAGGTTAGACATGGTGACATAGAACTTGGGAGGTGGAAGCAGGGGGGACCATCCTTAAATAGCAAGTTCCAGTCTAGACCTGGGCTAAAGAAGACCCTGTCTCAAAATGAACAAGAAAGCTGGGCAGTGGTGGCACACGCCTTTAATCCCAGCACTTGGGAGGCAGAGGCAGGTGGATTTCTGAGTTTGAGGCCAGCCTGGTCTACAGAGTGAGTTCCAGGACAGCCAGGGCTGCACAGAGAAACCCTGTCTCAAAAAGAAAAGAAAAGAAAAGAAAAGAAAAGAAAAGAAAAGAAAAGAAAAGAAAAGAGAAAAGAAAAGAAAAGAAAAGAAAAGAAAGGAAAGAAAGGAACAAGAAAGTTACTGGGCAGTCTAAATTTAGAGAGAAGGGAAGAAAGGAAGGAAGGAAAGGAGGAAGGGAGGAAGGAAGGAAAGGACATCTTGACGAATGTAGGACGAGCACTAATATTACAAACATCTTTAATGTACCAGTTTTTCCAGTAGCTACAAATTGTTTTAGATTCTTCTCACATGCACAATATATATAGTATTTTATATATAAGATTCCAAGTCCTGTCCTTCACTCTCCACCCCTCCCGCCCCCCCAAAGCCCATTCAAGTGCAAAATTTCATCATCTAAACCAGTTCCAGGCACAGTCCCTCAAGTTCAGGAACCTATGAGTTATAAAATAAATCACCTTCCGCTTCCTCTTCACACCCTTCCGAGAAATCTAATCTGGACGTCACTAGAACGAAACAAGGTAAGTAGTCCAGATGGCATGAGCAGGCTGGCAAAATCCAACCAGGATAAGGGGGACTGAGCCGGGTAAGGAGAACAGCAGCCCGACACAATACAAATGCTGGCGATACAAATCAGGGTGCGTTGCCCAAGGGAGGAAAGGACTTCGTTAAATACAGGCATACAGTTTTATAAAGAAGCCTCATGAGTATCTAAGTAAAGAAGGCTACTCAAGTCTCCAACTCTATGCCAACGGGAGGTAAATGCAGAGAGCAAAAACCAGAACAAATCTGATACTGTCTTGGAATCAGTGAAATTGATACGAATTTATGACTTTCCACTTAAGAGGTATTACTTTTGCATTGCTGGCATTTGAAGCACAGAACCTCACACACATGCTAAGCAGAGGTTCAGCCGGTGAGCTGCGCCTGCCATCCCCTCAAGTTAAAGATAGAGAATGAAACTGATAAGAGACATCAGCAAATGTAGGTTGTAAACCCTGCTTAGTATATTTAAATGTAGTCCCCGTGCTCTGGAGGCGGAGGCAGGAGGATTCAGAGTTTAAGGGTTTGAATTGTCTGATGGATTCCTGGCCAGCCCGGGTTGTATGAGACCCTGTCTGGAAAAGAAAAATGAAGGGATGTGAATACAGGTCTGGGATGTGGCTCAGTAGATACAGTGCTTATCTAGTATGCTTGAAGCTCTTCATTCCATCCTCAGCACTGAATATAATCCAGGCATGGTGCTAACACCTGTAATAGCTGGGCAGTGATAGCACATGCCCTTAATCCCAACATTCAGGAGGCAGAGGCAGGAGGATCTCTGTGAGTTCGAGGCCAGACTGGTCTACAGAGTGAGTTCCAGGACAGCCAGGGTTACATAGAGAAACCCTGTCTCAAAAAAAAGGAGGAAGAGGAGGAGGAAGAGGAGGAAGACAAGGAGGAGGAGGGCAGGGGGGGAATGTCTGGAGCAGAAATTTAACCAAAGTGATGAATACATTTAGTCAACTGGAACCTGCCAATAACAGGACAGGGTGTTTAGGAGAGAAGCCTAACTCTCATAGACCAGAACAATTGCAAGATAAGACTGAAAACTCTTAGGCCAGAAAAGGAAGATGAATCATATCCAATCAAAGGTGAAGATATGTAAAAGGATCCAGAAGCTAGTTCAAAGTTCAAAGAGTACAGAAAAAGATAAGCATCAAGTTAAAGGTTGACAGAAAGAGGTCCTGATCAGCTGAAGCCTGGAAACCATGAGCCCATAGTTACAGGAATAAGCACATGGAAGTCTGGTAATGGACACAGATCATTTCAAAGTACTGCTCCGTGAGGTACCAATAATTTCCAAGGGAAACAGAGCAATCTAAATGATAGATATTTTATGAAATGGCCACTTCCTAGAGCCTTCCAAAATGTCAATCTCATAATAGAGAAGAAAATCTGGAAAAGCATTTCCCATTCTAACTGAAAAAATAATAATAATAATAAAGAGGACGACTAAATGTACCACATGACTCAAGTGAATCCTCTGCTCGAGTCTAGTATTGATATCCATAGTGAAACTGAGTAGGATGGAGAGCAGAATTGATAATCATGTATCAATGTTAATTTTATGATTATATATATATTTATAATAAATACATAATAAATGACATCACTATATTGTTATATTAAGGTTATATGAAAGATTTGGGGGTAATGGTAGGATACATTTTCTTCTTTGGTATAGTCACTAGTAAGTTGCCTATGCTCCAAGAAACAACACACACCCATACCCATTAATTAAACTCAGCAGTCAGAAACACAACAAAGACAGGAAAACAGGGAAGTAGAAGGGAACTTAGGGGAGGTTCTGTGAAAGTGGGAGGGGCATGAGAGGTCGAGGAGCCGTGAAAATGACCAAAATCCATTATACATGAGTCTGAAATTGTTAAGATTTTTATTTTCTTAAAAAGGATTTGGATCGCTTCTCGGCCTTTTGGCTAAGATCAAGTGTAAAAAGGATTTGGAGGTAATATGGATCATATCAAACTTACTCTCAAGCAGTTCACAACACTATTTGAATTTATATTTGGACTCTTCTGTAGCCTATCTTTCCCCCACATCCAGCATATACTGGGAAAACAGACAACAGCCAAACCACAATCGAAGCTCCCATTTAGAAAGAAGTTATTTAGAAGCACATAAGAGCCATTAGTAAATCTGAAAACCAATCATGTTCCTTTGGAGAATCCCCTGGGCTCTGTTCCAGAGGCAGCAGTTCTGTTGTTCTGTGGCTCTTACCTCTGCCCTTTCTGCTGGTGGCTGCATGCTTGGTTCAGAAAGCAGCTACTCCTTTGAATCATGCCTCTTTGTTCGTGTTTTCATTCAGCAACCTGTTGATGATAGTTTACAAGGTGCCCAGTGCCATCTATCTTTTCACTTGGAACCATCTTTGTTTATTCCTTGGCATGTGTGTGTGTGTGTGTGTGTGTGTGTGTATGTGTGTGTGTGTGTGTGTGTGTAGGTGTGTAGGTGTGAAGGAGTGTAGGAGGTCTGATTTTCCATGGATTTTATTGCACTTCCCTCATTAGATAAAAACTACAGCCTCAAATCCCAAGAGAAATTGTTCCCTCTTTTAGGCTAGGCTGTGAATCAGAGCGCTGAATTACAAAGCACTTAAGGTTTTGTTTGTGTATCTTTTGGTGTGTTTACTTTTTATAGAATCTTCAAGTATCCAGTGCTGGCCTAGAACTTGCTAGATAGCTAAGGATGACCTAGCCTCTCTTGCTTCTCCCTCCCAAGTGCTGAGATTACAGGCATGCTTCACCACAACCGATGGTTTGCTTAAGATTTATGTTTTATCTTTATGACTGTGTATTTGTCTGTGACTCTGTACATAACCTACATGTGTGCAGTTATATAAGGATATCAGAAGAGGGTGTTGCATCCCTGGTTGAAAACCTCCTTGTGGTTCTGATGCTTTGACTGGGAATCTGCATGCGAGCACTGAAGGTCCTGTTCCCCCACTGGTTCTTGATTGGTCAAAGATGCTAGCAGCCAGTGTCTGGGTGGAAGAGGCAGGACTTCCAGGCTCCCGTAGTCAGGTTAGAAGAATCAAGGAAGGAAAGAAATTAACCATGTTTCAGAGAGAGAGAGAGAGAGAGCCACCAGCCATATGAGATCTCGGGTGGAGTGGCCATTGGCCACTTCCCTGACTGGGCCTGAGGTAGCAGATGGGAGATGAGAAGTGCGACTAAGCTGAGGGCAGATTTAGGGTACTGAGCAAGGAGAAGGTAACTGGGCAACTAGGCTGAGGGCAGAATTAGAGGTGTTGAGCTGGGAGTAGGCTTAAAAGAGCCTGGCCATTGAACTAAAAAAAAATAAGCTAATGTGTATGTCTTTCATCCGTAGATCCAAGGGAACCAGGGCAGAGGCTGGTAGCACTGTCTACCTGGAGCTTAAAGTGGAGTAGTAGACACTGCACACTATACCTTCTGACCTAAGTACCAGGAGCTAAACTTGGATCCTCTGGAAGAGCAGCAAGGGCTCTTAACCACAAGGCCATCTGTCCAGATGCCACTATGCTGGGTTTTATGTAGTGCTGGGGACTGAACCAGGGCGTTATGCAAGCAAGGCAAGTATTGTACCAACTGAGACACAACCCCAGCCTCCCTGAAGAGTCTTTTTTGGGGGAGGTTGGGAGGTGAGGAAGGGCGGAGAAATGGATCAGTAGTTCAATGCACTTATACTTGCAGAGGACCCATGTTCAATTCCCAGCACCAACATGGTGGTTTACAACCATCTATAACTTCAATTCCAGGAAATCTGATGTCGTCTTCTGAACTTCAAAGGTACAAAGCATGCGCATGGTACACATACACACATGCATAAAATCAATAAATTAATCTTTAATTTTTTAAACAAAATTCTCTTTTGGCTTTTAGAGACAGGGTTTTGTTATTAGCTTGGGATATCTATGAATTCTTTTTCTTTTTCTTTTTCTTTTTTTAAAATATACCATGACCAGTGAGATTTACTACAGGTATGTAAGGACTGTTCAATATCTGAAGACCAAATATGTCATCCTCTCCTTTCAACAAGCTGAGAGAGAAAAATCTTATATATATATATATATATATTGGTTTTTGAGACAGGGTTTCTCTGTATAGCCCTAGCTGTCCTAGAACTCACTTTGTAGACCAGGCTGGCATCAAACTCAGAAATCTGCCTGCCTCTGCCTCCCGAGCGCTGGGATTAAAGGCGTGCGCCACCACGCCCGGCATTTTTTTTAAAGATATATTTACAATAATGTATATGTAACATAAAAATAAATTCAATGTGTACAAATAGATTTTTCTTTGTTTCAAGACAGGATTTCTCTGTGTTGCCCTGGCTTTCCTGAAACTCTCTGTATAGACCAGACCTTTTTTTTTGTCTTTGAGATTGTAATTTTATTACAATGTTTCTCCCTTCTATTTTCCTCCCTCGAAACCCTCCCATATACCCCTCCCCACTCTCTTTCAAATTCATGGCCCCCTTTTCCATTAACTGTGTATATAAATTCTGTTGTTGTTGTTGTTGTTGTTGTTGTTATTGTTGTTTTTCAAGACAGGGTTTCTCTGGGTAGCCTTGACTGTCCTGGAACTCACTCTGTAGACCAGGCTGGCCTCGAACTCAGAAATTCGCCTGCCTCTGCCTTCCAAGTGCTGGGATTAAAGGCGTGAACCACCATGCCCGGCTTGTATATAAATTCTTGATCCTCCTGCCTCAGCATCCCTACAGATTGTTGGCATATGCTACTCTGCCCTAAATTTTAAATTACTTTTCTCTTTCTACCTCTAGAGACTGTCCTGGCTGGGCCCTCTTTACTGCTTCTAAATTTTGCTGAACCATTAGTTTTTTTTCTTCCTATTGTCATGAGCGCAATAAGCTAAAAACATAGATGAACACATTTTTGTGTTTTGCACAATGTCAAAGTTACTGAATGACAGTAAATTTACAAGGTTTAGAAGTTTAGATGACAATAATTTGTCATAAAATCCACTTAGTAGTCACCTGGCTAAGGCCAATGTAAGTTCTTTTTATCCTAATTTTAGTTATGAACATTAACTCTCTTAATCAGACAGCAAATAGACGTATATAGCTCTTTACATATATGTCAGAAGTGACTGTACCTGAGGTCAAAAGGTTAAAGTGGGTTGAGAAGAGTTGGTATTGATAAGATAATGAGCCTGGCCAGTGCTAGGAGAAATGGCTACTGAAGTTGCAGAGTTCAGCTTCCCGGTGAAAGCAGGAATGGAACCAAGTCCAGAGCAGGAAATGGCAGGTCAGATCCAGGTCCAGACAGAGAAAGAGGCAGACCAGCAGCCACATCGTTCAGTTGGCTGTTCAACAGTGGGAGACTGAGCCCAGTCAGGGAGTCCTCAGTCCTTGACATATACACCAGATATCAGGTGATAGGCCAGCACAGAACCAGGCCCCTGTCCTGCTGGGTGCCTACCACTTTGTAGAGTCAAGAAAAGGGAGATATAACAGGCAGTGGTGGCACATGCCTTTAATCCCCGCATTTGGGAGACAGAGACAGGTGAATTTCTGAGTTTGAGGCCAGCCTGTTCTACAGAGTGAGTTCCAGAACAGCCAGGACTACACAGAGAAACCCTGTCTCAAAAAACCAAAAAAAAAAAAAAAAAACGAAAAAGAAAAAGAAAAAAAGAAAAGGGAGATATTAAATTCTTTCTTTGATCATGTGTGCACCATAAGCTCTTGAGTCTAATTTACCTGGTACAATTTTAATAGGCCATATGTATCAGTAAATGTATAAGGTGGCCCCCTTTCTAGTCCCAGGAGTTAAGTCACTAATCAGTTCATTCAGGATGGATGGTACCTGGCAGATAGGGCAATTTCTAGGTCCACTTGAGTGACCATAGTCAACCTTTTCCTTCAAAATGAGAAGAAACAGACTCTCTCCTAGGGCAATGCATAGCCAAAACCAAACAAGACAAACAAACCAAAAAACCCCTGCTCTATACAATACATAGTAAGCTAGAGTAGAGCGGGGCCTGACCTCACTGCTGTACTCTTCTGTGGGCTGCTGAAAGGAGTCAGTTGGAACTTGGAATGTTGTACTTAGAAATCCCTATGAGTTCAGGCCATGAATTCAGTCCACAAACTCTCTGGCTAAGGCACGATATCAATATGTAATTTAGGTGAATGACCGCTAGTAACAGTTGGATCTCCGGACTTTGATCTATCAGTCCTCGCTGTTCTTCAGAACTCTGCAAACTTCCCAGTCCCAAAGTCAGATGACACACTTTAGGTTCTGATTATGGAAGCATCCCTTCTCAGCTGCAATTTCCGTGTCCATTTTCTACTAGGAGGCTTCAGAAATCAGGTCCTACGCACTGAGCCACCGCCACCTTCTTTTGTAAATGATAATGCATTAGAGCTCAGCTGTGTATTTTTGTTTGTATTTTGTCAACAGGGACTTTCAAATCATAACTGCAGAAATAGGGAGTTGTAACAGAGACCATATGCCTATAAAGCCAAAAATACTTATTGTGTTTTCCCATCTTTCACAGAAAAAAAGCTTGCCAACCTTTGATTTGTCGCTATGTAAAACAAAACCAAACAAAGAAAATTCTGACCCAAATGATCCCCACCCCCAAAACTGTTGATTTTGAATTCACTATTTGAGGCCCAGACTGGCCCCAAAACTCTTCATCTTCCTGCCTTAATCTACAAGTACTGCCACCATACATGGCTCAAAAATGAGTTCGAGTCTTCCTTCCTTCTTTCTTTCCTTCTTTCCTTCCTTCTTTCCTTCCCTTCCTCTTTCTTTCTTCCTTTCTTTCTTTCTTTCTTTCTTTCTTTCTTTCTTTCTTTTTCTTTCTTTCTTTTCCTTGGATTTTCAAGACAGAATTTCTCTGCATGGCCCCGGCTGTCCTAGTATCAGGCAGGCCTCATACTCTGAGATCCTCCTGCCTCTGCCTGATATGAAAGGCATGTTCCACTACACCTGACTCTAAAAGCAAGTTTCTTAAAACAATAGTATTAAATATTTCTTATGAGTCTGTGCATTAGCAGGTGGTTTTGGTTTTTTATAGAGTGTTTTCTGGAATTGTGGAGTGTGTGGGAGGTGCAAATTCTCTCATTCACATGACTGAAAAATTGGTGCTGGCTGGCCGCTGGCAGCTCAACTGGAGCTATTAGCCTTGGCAGTCTTGGAATTTGCTCTGTAGACCAGGTTGGCTTCAAACTCAGAGATCTACCTGCTTCTGCCTCTTGAGTGCTCGGATCAAAGGTGTGCATCACTATGCCCACCTGAGCAATCTCTTAAGCCCCATCTCAGCTGGTTTTTTGAGATAGGGTCTCATATTCCCCAGACTATATGAACAAGGCTGACCTTGAACTCCTGATCCTCCTGCCTTCACCTCCCAAGTTCTGAGATTGCAGGCATTCGCCACCAATTTCCCTCTTTATCATAGCAAGATCCAATTCTTTTATTTTACCTGTTAGAATACCATGCCAGAGATAAAGAGCCCTGTCAACAGATGAACATGTCTGTTTGCAAACAGATAAACAAATAGACTTTTCTGAGTTCGAGGCCAGCCTGGTCTACAAAGTAAGCTCAGCCAGAGCTACACAGAGAGACCCTGTCTCAAAAAACAAAACAAACAAACAACAACAACAACAACAAAAATCTTTGTGGACTGTCATTTCAGAGACATGTCAAATAGGAAGTGTGATTGTGTTTTTCTGCCTTATTCTGAGAACTCTCCACTTCCTTAATATCTTTCAAAACCTACTTTCCTATAAGAGTACAGTTTATAGAATCGTTTTTTTTTTTCTTTCCACCATGTCCTCAAAATGTCTATGTGTGAAACATCTTAGCCCCTAGCTCAGTACTACTGGCAGGGTGTAAGCACTTTAGAAGGTAGGGCCTACCAAGAAGTCTCCAGGTAATTGAGGTGGCCTTGAAGATTTCTTATGGGACCCTGATCCCTCCATCACTCCCTTCCTCTCCTGGGGATAAGGTTTGTGGCATTGTTCCACCATGAACTTCTATGATCTGCTGCCTTGCCATAGAACAAAGGAACAGGTCCAGTCAGTAATGGCCTGAGAGCTCAGTGTAAGCTCACATCTGTAATCTCTGCTGATGGAGGATTGGAAGTTCAGTGTCATTCTCAGTGACATAGTGAATCTAAGGCCATCCTAGGCTACGCGAAACCCTGTCTCAACAACAACAGCAAAGCATAGGTTGAAATCTCCAAATGTTTAAGCCAGAATGAGCTTTCTATTTATAAGTGGATTATCTTTGGTATTTGCAATAATAACCTAAAATTAAGTAACTCATTCCCTAGAATGGATAAATATTGTTTTGTATTGTATTGGTCTTGTCTGACTTCTATTTATTTCTTCTAATAATAAGTCGCCACTTCAGGACTGTAGAGATGACTCAGCAATTGAGAGCACTGTCTTCTCTTACAGAGAACCTAGGTTCTAGTCCTAGCACCCACTAGTTCCAAGAGATCCAATGTGCTCTTCTAGTTTCTCCAGGCACCAGGCATACACTGGTACACAGACATACAGGCAGGCAAACACCCATATACATAAAGCAATACTAATTTTTAAAGAGAGACCTCTCTTTCTTCTCCATTTGGTTAGGACAGGTTGAGCATAGATTACTGAATGAATCAGGCAACCCATATTAGATAGAACACTAAATCCCTCAGGCAACAGTAATTAATTCAGGGACCAACCAGCAACGCTCATTCTTCCCTTAGAATTTCTGCAGCTAGTGTTGAGAAAGAGCTTTTCCTTTCCTCTGTAATTGCCATTCCATAGTGAGTGTTACATTGTCTTTCTATGATCCCTGGGACAAATTGCTACAGACTTGATAGTTTAAAACAACAGAATTTCAGTGGTGGCTCATGCCTTTAGTCCCAGTACTCAGGAGGCAGAGGCAGGTGGATCTCTATGAGTTCAAGATCAACCTGATTTACAAAGCAAGTTCCAGGATAGCCAGAGCTACACAATAACACCTTGTCTCAAAAGCAAAACCCAGAAATAATTCTTCCACAGTTCTGGAGGTCAAGGCTGAAGTCAAGGTGGTAGCAAGACCATAGTCCTTTTATACATGCTAAAGAATCCTTTGGAATGGAGAGGTGGCTCAGAGTTAAGAATGCGTGTTGCTTTTTCAGAGGAACCTGGGTTCTTCCTAGAACCCACATGATGGTATGGTCATTCACAACTCCAGCCCAGAGGCTCCAATATTCTCTTTTGAGCTCTTGGGTAGCCAGGCATACGCATGGTGCACATTCGAGCAAAACAGCCCTATAGGCAAATAAATCTAAAATAATAATTATTTCCAACAACAATCCCCTGCCCCATGCATCTTCTAGCTTCCAGTGGCTCTCGGGAACCCTTGGCTTTCTGTGATTGGTAGCTTCAGTCTTCTAGGCTCTTCTGCTGCCTTCATGTCGACTGACTTCCTCCTGCTTATAGTTCTTGAATTAGTTAATTTTCTCATGGCTGTGACAAGGTACCCAACCAAAGCAACTTTGGGCTCACAGTTTGAAGACGCAGTCCACCATGGCGAGGTGGCCACCGCAGCAGGAGCATGAGACTGGTCACGTGCTTCTACAGGCAGGAAGCAGAGAGGGAAGAAGGGTGGTCTTCAGCTTGATTTTTCTTTTTTTATTCCGTTTGGGACCGTTGCCCATATTCAGGGTGGATCTTCCCTTCATAGGGAAGCACCCTCACAGGCACACTGAGATTTCTGTCTTCATAGGCATTTTTAATCCAACCAAGCTGACAATGGAAATTCATCATCACAGTCCCCAACCCTTGTCCACTTGACACCCAACCACATCATGCTGAATCATGAACTCTCTGCCGCGGTGTCCTTGGCTCCTTTCTCCGTCCTTACTCTTGCTCGAGTTCTTGCTTTGTTTAGACAGACTGTTCTTGTAAACCCAGCTGTCCTTCAACCCCAATCTTCCTGCCTCAGTCTCCTGAGATCTGGGATTAAAGCCGTTCACAACACACTCAGCTTCACCCTTTTTCTTATAAGGATAGTTGAGGTCTACCCTAATCTGGTATGACATCATCTTCACTTAACAAATGCATTTGCAAGGCAGTGTTTCCGCATAAACACAGTTCTGAAGTCTTGAATAAGGTAAAATTTGGAAATTCACTATGTTACCAACTACAGCCACCGAGTAGGAGCCAATAATGACACAAAAGAAAAGTGCCCTGCTGAGCCAGGCGGGACATGCTGATGTCCACCTGTTACAATCATTGACGGGCCCCCTTTTTCATTAAGTTGATCTGAAGAAACAGTAACAAGCTACTCTGTTTCCTTTGGTAGAGTTAGGAAAGCGTTTGCCATGGCCAGCGCTCCAGACTTCCTCTGCTGTTCTCACTTCTCAAATCTTCCAACGGGACTGAGCAATTTCACTGGCAAGCTGGCTCAGTGCCTTGGTTTACTTCATTTGGCTATAAAACATAGTTATTTTGCGCAGACTGAGCCCTGACGGTGTCTTTAGCCCTTGCTCTTTCCTTTCTTGTTCTGCTTGAAAAGCACACCCAGCAGAGAGGAGAACAATGTTCCATGCTTCTGTCACCTTATTTAAAACATCCTCTTAAAGGCCAGCTAGGTGGCTCAGCAGGTCAAGGCACTTGCCCTCACATCTGACTAGCTGCCTCTTCAGTCTTCAGGCTCCAGACAGTGAGAGGAGGGAACCTACTCTTGCAAGTTGTTTTCTGGCCTCCACACAATCCCAAATAAGTAAAAATGTAACTCCTTTTTCTTTTTTAATGCAGATACAGCTTTCCTTTTGTTCGTTTCCTTGTTCTGCTTTGATTTTATTTGCTCTGAATTTTTAAAGAGTTTATTTTATTATATATGTATGGGTGTTTTTCCTGTGTGTGTGTCTATGCAAATCATGTGCATTCCTGGTACCCAAAGAGGTCAAAAGAGGACACTGGCTCTCCTGAAACTGGAGCTATGTATGGTTTTGAGCCACTGTGTGGGTGCAAGGAACAGAGCTCAAGTCCTCTGCAAGAACAAGTGCTCTTAACTGCGGATGCTGAGCCGTCTCTCCAGCCCTGTTTATTTGCTTTATTGAGACAGGATCTCACTGTATATCCCAGGATACCCTGAAAATTACTGGGTATCTCAGGCTAACCTCAAACTTGAGATTCCCCTGCCTTAGCCTCACAAGTGCTGGGATTACAGGATGGAATTCTGCGCTACTAACACCACTTAGGTGACACAAATGCTGCGTGTCTATGTATCACAAAGTTGCAAGGCTCTAAACCATAAAACAGAGAAGAAAATACCAGGGTGCTCTAGGTAATGCACCACCTGGCTTAAGAACCAGCGTGCTGAAGAGCTTATAGCAACCACCCAAACTAACCCATAAAGTATTCCAAAGTGAGACTAACACTGGACCAAGCACTGAAGGAGACACAAGGAAATGCTGACTTCTGGGAAGAAGCTGGCGCTGAGTAGCAGGACACTTCCTTGGCTGTGCACAAGGCCCTGCTGGGTTCAGTCACTGACACCCAAGAGACAATGGAGATATTCTGAGAAGTGAAGGCACAATTACGTAGAAGTTCTAGGAACCGTGACAGAGTAATCATGTCCTGAAATTCAGGACACATGCAGATCTCTTTAAACTTGCTCTCTTCCAAGGAAGGGTCTTGGTAGTTTTCTGTCTTTATCTGTTTCAGTCTGTCTATCTGCCCCTTCTTCTTCTTCCCTCCCTCCTTCTCTTCTCTCCCTCCCTCCCTCCTCTCCTCTCTCCTTTTTCACCTCACCTCCCAACTACAGCTGATTATACCAGACCAGAGTATCTAATCCAAGCTAGCCCAATCAGATGGTCAATACTTTGATACTGTGTATTTGGATTTGAAATTTTAGGATAGCCAGTGTGGATGGTCCTGTTGAGGATGAGCCTTTTCTGCCAGCGTGTAGAGGAGCAAAGAAA
This sequence comes from Mus minutoides, assembly GCA_902729485.2. NCBI lineage: Eukaryota > Metazoa > Chordata > Mammalia > Rodentia > Muridae > Mus > Mus minutoides. The sequence continues at coordinate 72,725 of LR749872.1, read as the reverse complement.
GCTGAGAGGCAGAAGCAGATCACAAAGCTAAGTGGGCATGAGAAGGAAGAGAAGCCCTTGCCTGTTTTCCTGAGGCTTGCTTGCTCCTTTCCCCCTTTTCTTCTTGAGGACTAGCAACCTTTCTGCCCATGGATTTTTGTGCTTCAGAACCCAGTCTCCTGGATAAACGTAGAGCTCAAAGGTAGAGTGCTTGCCGAGCAGGGGCAAGATCCTGGGTTTGATTCCTAGCACCACACACACATCATATATCATCTCCTTGTACTAAAATGTCACGGGTGTGGTATCAGGGAGTTTCAAATCTTGAAATCCAAAGAGAATGATAAATGGATAGAATCTCACAAATGGGAACAAATTCTGAGGAGAAATGGATCAGGCCTAAAAGCACACATTACCATGGGTCCCTCGGGTGAGAACGTGGGAGCAGTTCCTGGCAGGAGTAAAGTTTCAGACACTAGGGAAGACAGTTGCTAGGCCATGTTCCTTTCCACAGACAGAGAGTACTACACCTGTTTCTGGGCTTTCTTTAGAGTGTTGCTGGGTTTCTTCTGACCTCCGGTGGGCAGTCCCCACTGGTAACTCCCATCAGCTTTGCTGGATTTAACACCAGCCACACTAAAAGGCACCTTGTTTTCATCAAGCTCTGGGGACCTTGTTGCCACATGCAGTTGCTTATAGCCTGGCTCTCCCAAGTATCTATAAAGTGCTATTCTCAAGGGGCTGGTGCTCTGCCTATCATCCATAATCAATATATCACCTTCGGAGTCCCTATACTGAGGCAGGTGTGGCGGGGGAGGGGGTGAAGCTCACCTAAGCTGAAAGCTAAAAACTTTCCCTTCAGACAGATAATTTGTTTTGGTTTATCCAGAACGACCCTACTTTTAAGGGAGAAAGCCCAACATCCCATTTCCTTCTCCAAATCAGGAAAACTAAGATGATTACAACAGCTTGAGGGTGTCAGTAGAAACCTGCCCAAATATTGTCCCCTAAAAAGAATCATTCCAAGCTCAAAGCCACCCAAATCCCAAACCCGATGTTTGAAGCATTGTCACATAACTGGGAATTTCTGTAGTATTAGGAACTAAACATATCTGCCTACACATGCTAGGCAGTTGTTCTTTGTCTGGGCTAAATCTCTGGCCCCTCTGAATAGTTTCAAACTGATTCCTGAATCTGCTGCACCTCTCCAGAAGTTTGTAACAATAGAGTGGGCATAGCATAGTCAGACTAAGAACAGCGTAGGTTCTTCCATGCTAGGGTGTGGAGAGAGTCTGAGACCAGCCTGCACTATGTAAGATCACATCTCAGAGGGTGCTGATGGCACATCCCTTTAATCCCAGCACTCGGGAGGTAGAGGCAGGCAGATCTCTATGAGTCTGAAGCCAGCCTGGTCTATAAAGAGTAAACTCCAGGAAAGCCAAGGCTTTCCAGAGGAACTCTGTCTCCAAAACCCAAAGCCAACCCACCAAACAAACAACAACAACAACAAAAATGAGGGTTAGCAGGGAGGAAGGAAGGTTAAAAAGAGCATGGAGTCAGAACCCTCACATCAGAACTTGGCTGACCTCAGTTGAACAAATGATCTCGCTTCTCAGAGCCTTATTTGGACATAATTCTGCTTTGTTTTACAGTGCTGAAGACTTAGCCCTGGGATTCACACATTCAGCGCAAATACTGCGCCACACTAAATCCTGCCCTCAGGCCTTTCAGTAGCCAAGGTGGTTCAGATGACAAGGCTTCCATAGACTAATAGATTTGAATGCTTAGTCACTGGAAACTGCCACTATTTGAAAGGATAGGAGATAATGACCTCATTAGATGAAGTGTGTCACCGAATGTAGGCTTTAAGGTTTAAGAAGCCTACGCCAAGCCTAGTGTCCCTCTTGGCCTGTAGATTGGGATATAGCTCTTAACTACTCCTCTAGCACCATGAGTGCCCCCCCCCATCTTCCCCACCACGATGATAATGGACTAAGCCTCTGAAACTGTAAGCCACCCCCAATTAAATGCTTTCTCAATAAGCGTTCCCTTGGCCATTGTGTCTCCTCATGGCGGTAAAACAGTGACTAAAAACTATCTTTTCTTTCTGAAAAGTAATAAGAACTGCCTACCCACACCTGTCCTGTAGAAACAACCGAACTGCCTACCCACACCTGTCCTGTAGAAACAACCGAACTGCCTACCCACACCTGTCCTGTAGAAACAACCTTGGGAATCCCTCCTGGCCTTCCTGATTGGGTCAGACCCAACTGCACCAGGATACCCCTTGCCTCCCCCAGATCTGCAGGCCACAGTGGTCTCTGCTTTATTGCTGTCAAAGGTTATATAGACCTGAAGATATTTCAACAGTATACATGTCAGCAATTATATTTGTTGCGGTGGTCGTAGGTTTTTGGTGTTGTTTCTTTTTTTGTTTGCTTGTCTTTAAAACAAGGTTCTCAAAATGTAGCTTTGGCTGACCCTGACCTTTCTTTTTTTTTTTTTTCCCCCTTGTTCCAGTCAACCCCGCTCGCTCCACTTGACCCCACTCGCTCCCGCCGGCTCCGCTTGCTCCGGCCAGCCCCACTCCCTCCCGGCCGCCCCCCGTACAGCCCCCGCAGGCCCTGCTCGCTCCGATCGGCTCCGCTTGCTCCAGTTGGGCTCGCTCGTTCCAGCCGTCCCATTCGGCCCCACTCGCTCCAGCCATCCCCGCTTGCTCCGGCCATCCCGTTCAGCTCCGCTCGCTTACTCTGGACAGCCTCGCTTGCTCCTGTTGGTCTCTCCGGTCCAAGGATTCATTTCTTATTATTCTTCATAAGTACGCTGTAGCTGACTTCAGACGCACCAGAGGAGGGCGTCAGGTCTTGTTACGGGTGGTTGTAAGCCACCATGTGGTTGCTGGGATTTGAACTCATCACCTTCGGAAGAGCAGTCGGGTGCTCTAACCCTCTGAGCCATCTCACCAGCCCAGACCCGGACCTTTCTAGACAGACAGGGCTGGCTTCAAACTCACAAGAGTTCTGTCTGCCTCCGTCTGCAGAATGGCAGGATTAAATGAATGCACCACTGTGTCTAGCCAAGCAATCATTTTCATTTGCTTACCTTGCTGTAGTCACTGCCTCCTCCTTCCAGGAGAGTCCTCCCCCATCTCCCATCCCCCATCCCTTCTCCCTCCTTCCCCCCCATAGTACATGTCAAGATGCCAGCAGTGAGACAGACCCTGTTGCAAGGCCATGAGAGGACACAGGCTGTCTCCAGAGGCTCCATCTTATCTTGCTCTCTCTGGCTGCAGATGTTGAGTCTAAGAATAAGGCCTGGTTTCTCTCATTTCTGGGCTGAGTCCCTGGAGGGGAAAGCTCCCAGAGCCTGTCAGAAGGCCTCAGCTGAAAGGAGCTGGCAAGAGACTGGAGCATGACAGAAGACCTCATGTCTCTGCCCCCTGCCGTTGTGTAGACCCAGTCCCTTAACCTGCTTGCCTAGCTGAGAGTTGAAGAGAGACTGGGAGTTCTGAGAGGTTACAAACGGCCATAAATGCAGTTGGTGTTTCCCAGTGGTAGCTTACAAAGTCCTTACAGCCAGCTATTCAACCTGACCATTGTTACTTGGGGTGAGGTCTGTCCACCTACAAAGGCAGCCTGGCCCTTGTGGACTTCTCCGTTGCGATTCATCACTGGAAAGTGTACACACTAGGGCATTCTTTGAATGCCGTGATGACAGCAGGTTCCAAAGCCCTGGTACCAGGTTTCAGGCCCTCTGTGGAATAAAAACCCCAGGAATACACACAGGTCTCACCATCTCCCCTCAGGCCTACCTCACCTGGCCAGGTGTCAAAGGCCTCTTGTGGCTATTCTTTCCCTAGGCTTTCCCCGACTCTGATAAATGCCCTGGGATTAGCTCTTCTGTGTTTGTTGGATGAGCAATTTGTGTGTGTCTGACAAAGCTACATCTGAATAATATTTGGTACAAGCCGAAGAAATGTGATCCACTACATTTCTCTCCAGCCTGCTCTCGGGAGCCAGCCAGCCAGGCTCCTGCCAAAAAGGCAGATTCTACCCCTGAGTCTGGCAGCCTCAATATGTTTGCAAGCAGGGAGGGAAGGTGGGGGATGTGCGTAGGGCGGGGCCAAGAACAGAAAGGCAGAGCAGCCTTAGTGACCTAGCCAGTGGTTTTATAGCCCCTGTAGTAATTTAAGGACATCACAGGTGACCATGGTGACCACCCCATCGTCCTGGAGACAGGAAACCAGGGGGCCCCATGCAGCTCAAGAGTCTGGCTGGTTTCCTAGGTCCAAGGTCCTAGGGTATGAATGCAGTCAGGGAAATTCAAGGGAGTCCAGCAGCCAGATCCCAGGTGTGGGAGGGTAATAAATGCTAAGCTCTTGTTTGTGCATGTGGGGGATGAGTGTGGGGTAGTGTGAGGTATATGGAGGGCTACTGAAATGCTTTCTGTTAGTGTAGGTCCCTGATCTGAGGAGCACAGAGCTTGCAGCTGTTGAAGGCACAGGCCAGAGGTGTAAGGGGGTACGGGGATGCAGAAGAGGGAATGTAGCACGTGGGTGTGCCTATGCCATCGAGCTCCACCCTGCCACACCCACACCCACTCACCACCCCCTGCACACACACACAGACAGGCCTTACATCACAACCCCTTACAATTGCTCTGCTCTTCCTTAGGGGCCACACATGAGTCTCCAGGCTTGCTTCACCCCATTCTCTATAAGCCATTGGCTTCAAGGCAGAGTACTATCTTGTTGAGCACTGAGCTGACCACTAATGAGACAGGACAATGGTTTCCTGAAGGGAGGAGTAGATAAAAGAGGCTGGGAGCTCAGCTGCCAGTTACAGACCACAAGAATATATCAAATAACATGATGGACAGAAGTAACCATGCAGGGAGTGAATGATTTTGGCTTTGAAAAGAGGGTTGGGCATCATGGCACAGACCTGTAATCCCAACACTTGGGAGGCTGAAGGCAGAAAGGTCACAAGTTGGAAGCCAACTTGGTGCTGGGTGTGATGACATTTATGTATTTGGTTTTATTGAGACAGACAGGGTTTCTCTGTGCAGACCTGGCTGTCCTGTGGCTCACTCTGTAGATCAGGCTGGCCTCGAGCTCAGACTTCCACCTGCCTCTGCCTCTCAAGTGCTGGGATTAAAGGCGTGTACCACCACTCCAGGCCAATGGTGGCACCTATTTTTAATCCTAGCCTGTAGAAGACAAAGGCAGGCAGATTTCTGTAACTTCGAAGCTAGCCTGGTCTAGGCCAGCCAGGGCTGTGTAGTGAAACTCTGTCTCAGGAAGAGAGAGAGAGAGAGAGAGAGAGAGAAAGGGAAGGAGTAAGAAGGGAAGGAAGAAGGGAGGGCCCTCGTCTCCAGCTGGGCAATGGCATGTGTGTGTAACCCCAGAGCTGAAAGGCCTGAGGTGGAGGCATGATGACCCCTTACGGTTTTCTGGCCAGCCAGTGAGCCCAAAAGGCAAGCTCCAGGTTCAGTAAAGGACCCTGTCAGGAACACCATCCTCAGAGTCTGCTGGACACACACCCAGTGGGTGTGAAGCCAGACCTTGAAGCACCTGTGCAGCTATGCAGCCCTGCTGCTGTGCGTCTGTCCTGTGGAAGAACAAGCGAGGTTTCACAGAGTTCCAACTTGTCAGTAAACAAACTGTCACGTACCCCACAGGATACCATCTGTCTCTCATACGCAGAAAACCACACGCACCCGTGAGAAGGCAGGTGCCATCTGTGCTGGAGCACAGAGATTGCGTTACGAAAGTTTAGAAACAGATTAGATCAATTTCACTTGGAGGAGTTAGGGAGGTTTCGTGGGGACAGGTGACATTAGACTGGCTTTGGAGCAGGGTGTTGTTTCCCTATCCACACAATGCTTTGTTTTTTGTTTTATATTTTTACTGTCTTTCATTTTGATTTTTTATTTATTACTTTCAACTTATTGGCCACATTTACTTATTTACATGCATATTTGTACGAGTGTGGGCCTGCATACCGAAATGCTAATGCTGAGGTCAGAAGGCAACTGTGGGAATCTGTTCTGTTTTTCTACCGTGTGAGTTCTAGAGATGGAACTCAAGTTGTCCAGCTTGGCATTCAGTGCCTTTACCCGTGCACCCATTTTAAACACTCCCCTCCCAACTTTTCTCTTTTTAAAAAATCCACTTATTTTGCTGTGCTGGTAGTTGACCCCAGGACCCCACGAATGCTATCAAGTGTTTTTATAGCTAAACTACGCTCACATGCACTCCCAATCTCACACCCATGGCAAACTGCATAGGGAACTCTTTTCTCGTTCACTTGAGGTCACATTCATGGGATTCTTTTCCATACGATTCTCCGGTCAGACTATAAGAGACATCGTATGAGAAGAAAATCAATCTGCTATCCTAACACCTTAGGAGGTGTGTACAACCCAGACTTGTAGGAGATTTGTAAGATGTGAGAAAGAACGGGATGGGAGGAGCCATGACGGTGGGGGGCGGGGTGGAAGTGCTGATTGGAGTAACGAAGAAACGTGGGCTGACCACTCTGGAAGGTGTGTGGATGGGAAGCAGTAGGTGATGTGGCTAAGAAAGGGCGCTAAGGAGTTATCTGGAATCACATTTTTTGTTAGGCTGAGGAATTTGGCCTCAGCCTGCAGGGAGAGAGAGGGGGGCTAGCACAGCTGTGTTCAGGAAGCTGTTCTGGCGATGGCATGTGGCACGGGCTGGACAACCAGCCAGACAACTGTCTCAGGCAACAAGGGACAAAGCCTGTGAGCAACTGCTGCCCTTGACAAAAGCATCTGTTGAGCATTCGTCCCACTGCTTCAGTCAGAGCGGCCTTCTGACGGCCTCACAGCCCTGGCACTCTAGCTTCCTTGACAGCTCAGACTGTTTGCTGACTCTCCTGGGGCCTCCGGGCCGACATGATTCTTGGCAGGTGCTCATTATATATCAGCGAAATTGCTGAATAGGACAGTGAAGGAAAAGGGCCGTGGGTGTACAGAGATCGGCGCAGATGTCCGGGATGGCATCCTGACTAGCAAAGACTTCTCCTCAGGCCTGCCTGAGTCGTGGTGTGACCATCGTGTGTATGGAGAAACACATGCGTGTATAGGAGGTGTATGCGTCTTGATCTGGCCGCTTTTGAGTTGCCATCCTTCCGTGTGGGTCAGAGAAGCACATCCTAGAGCTTTTTGAGTTTTTGGAGAGGCGGCTGTCTAATGGGAGACTGCACTGTGGACCGTCCTCAGGTGCCTTAGGAAGTATGCTAAAGGCTCTTTCTAAATTGCAACAGACAGAAACGCAAACTGAGCTTTGGGGTGGGGGGAGATTGGCTGTGGTATTGAGATACATTTCTGGACAGCCACAATCAGAGATTCTAGCAGGGTCCTGCTCTCTTCCTTCTATGAATGTCTGCTTCCCTCCACACTTCAGGCTTCTTGCAATGACTTCACTGCGGGGGCTGTAAACATGGCTGCCAGGAGCCTGGGCTTCCCATCAGAAATAAACGGACAGAGGTAATTTCTCCCAGGAAAACCCAAAGATTAGGTGGAAGAGCCTATGGGAAGAGGTTGATCTGGTTTCTCCATGGCAACCAGGAATCAAAAACATCACCACCACCCAGCATCGAGCTCACTGGGATACCCAAAACAGAGCATCTAGTTTTGAGATCATCTTTCTTCTCTCTAGAGTGGAGATTGACAAAGGTGGGGGGTGGGGTGGACAATTAGGCCCCATCTTCATCTATTAAAAATGTAAGCAGCCAGTGGTATAATAGCCATGCTGGCAGCGATGGAGAAAGGGTTTGCTTCTAAACAGCTGGTGTCAAGACAGCGCGCATGCAACCTGTGAAAAACAATTTATTTGGCCGAGGAGGTCAGAGCTGAGAAGAGCTTCCTTTACTTCTGACTCAATAATCGCAGTCTTGAGAAACAGCGGAGAGTTCCAAACTAAACCCAGCTAGTACAGGGTGCGGGAGATTCTTATACAACAATGTTCCTCGGGTGAAAAATAGAAAATTAAAATAAAAAATTAAAAAAAAAAACCAGAAGCCACACTTAAAATAGAAGCAATGAGAAAAACAGGGTTGCAATATTATTACCAGACAAGGCTAACACACACACAACCTAGAAATGACACGAAAGACTTCATGATGAAAAGGGGTGGATGCTAAATGAAGCTCTGTCATAAATATCTATGCATGAAAAAATATAGGGCTACATAAAGAGACAGGCAGGAAAGACAGGGAGACAAGGACAGAAACACAACTGGGCATAGGAAGTTTATTTTCATTGTATTTAGTTATGTGTGTGTGTGTGTGTGTGTGTCCCTGTGAGAGCAGGTGCCATGGAAGCCAGAGAGGTCAGATTGTAGGCCACCCAGCCTGCACTAGGTTCTGAACCTCGATCCTCCGGAACCTGGATCCTCTGGAGAGCGTTCGCACTCTTTGTTTGTTTGTTTGTTTGGTTGGTTGGTTTTTCGAGACAGGGTTTTTCTGTATAGCACTCTTAACTGCTGAGCCGTCTCTCCAGCCCCAACAGTAGGGAGTTGTTTTGTTTTGTTTTCTTTTGTTGGTTTTTTGAGACAGGTTTTTTTGTATAACAGAACCCTGGCTGTCCTGGACTCACTTTGTAGACCAGAGATCCACCTACCTCCAGAGTGCTGGAATTAAAGCCGTGTGTCACCATACCCAATGGTAAAAGGTTTTTTGGTGTGGTTTGATTTTTTTTTTTTTTTTTTTTTTTTGAGACAGGGTTTCTCTGTGTAGCTCTGATTATCCTGTAACTCTGTATAGACCAGGCTGGTCTCAAATTTAGAGATCACCCTGCTTTTGCCCCCAAGTGTTGGGAACAAAAGTGTGTGCCACCACAGCCTAACAATAGGTAATTTATTTTAATTCAACTCTCTCAGCCTATGATTGATTAGTAAATCAGACAATAAAAGCAAGCATAGGGCTGGAGAGATGGCTCAGCGGGTAAGAGCACTGACTGCTCTTCTGAAGGTCCTGAGTTCAAATCCCAGTGACCACATGGTGGCTCACAACCTCCCGTAATGAGATCTGACACCCTCTTCTGGTGTGTCTGAAGTCAGCTACAGGGTACTTATGTATAATAACAAATATATCTTTGGGCCGGAACAAGCAGGGACTGAGTGAGCCAGGTCAACCAGAGCGAACAGAAGTCCTAAAAATGCAATTCCCAGCAACCACATGAAGGCTCACATCTGTACAGCTACAGTGTACTCACATACATAAGATAAATAAACAAATCTTTTTTTTTAAAAAAGCAAGCATAGATTATATGATTTATTAATTAGCAAGAAAGGTTTAATTAAAATATATTAAACTATAAACCTTGAGAATCAATAATATATTCCTTTGAAGGTACCCATAAACCACTTAAAACTGACCATTTCAAAAACAGACCAGCCAGGCAGGTATAGTGGTAGGTACATACACACTGTTAGTTCCAGCACTCGGAAGACTGAAGCAGGGGACTCTGAGTTGGAGGCCAGCCCAATCTATGTAGTGAGTTTCAGGGCATTCAGGGCTACATAAAGAGACATTGTCTCAAACAAAACAAAACCAAGCATAAGCCCCCAAACTTCAATACATTTCAAAAGGTAGACTAAGTTCAAAAAGGCCTTCCCTGAGGGGTGTCACTGTGGGGTGGGCTTCGGAGGTGTCCTCCTGTGCTCCCGCTATGCCCATTGTAGAAGAGACCCTCTTCCTTCCCTGAGGTGTGTCACTGTGGGGTGGGCTTCGGAGGTGTCCTCCTGTGCTCTGGCTATGCCCATTGTAGAAGAGACCCTCTTCCTTGCTGCCTAGAAGTCAGTCTTTCCTGGTTGCCTTCCAATCATGATGCAGAACTCTCAGCTCCTGTCCAGCACCAAGTCTGACTGCATGTTGTCATTCTTCCTGTTATGATGATAACAGGCTAAACCTCTGAAACTGTAAGCTAGCCCCAATTAAATGTTTACCTTTATTTTTTTTTAAAAAAAAAGCCTTCTCTGATCAAAATGACTAAATGAGAAACAACAAAAGTAGAAATTAATTAATTAAAAAGTTGAAAATTAAACAAAATAGGATGTTTTTCAGGCTTTTAAAAAAGAAGAAAATTCTGACACATGCATGAATGAAAATCGAGGACACTGGGAGAAGTAAAATAAGCCAGTTATTTAAAAGGTATGCTATTATGACTCTGCTTTTATAAGTTACTGAAAAGAGTCAGATTAATAGAGATGCAAAGCGATATGGATTCCAGGTGCCATGGTCAGGAAAAAACCTGAGAGTTATGTTTAATCAGTACAAAGTTTTAGGTTTTTAAGATATACAAACTTTAACAAGGCGTGGTGGTGCATGCCTTTAATCCCAGCACTTGGGAGGCAGAGGCAAGTGGATTTCTGAGTTCGAGACCAGCCTGGTCTGCAAAGTGAATTCCAGGACAGCCAGGGCTCTACAGAAAAACCCTGTCTCGACCCCCCCCCAATATATATATATATATATATATATATATATATATATATATATATACAAACTTTGGAGATTGGTTGCACAACAGAATAATATGTTAGGCATTACCACCTGTACACATGATAATTACTGAGATGCTCAACTCCATGTCCTGGGATTTGTGTACTGAGATTGGAAATGTGGCCCACTTAGTAAGTGCTGCCTACCATTCACAAAGCCCTGTGTTCAGTCCCCAGCACTGCATATAAATAACTGGGCTCAGTGAACCAGCACTTGGGAGGTAGAGGTAGGAGGAGCCTAAATTTTAAGTCATCTTGGTTACAAGTGCAAAGCTCACATAGGAAACATGAAACCCTCTTGTCTGTAAAACAAAACAAAGACGCTGGGCTTGAAAATGAAGGTATTTGTTCCACCTACTATGCGCACTATATTCTTAGCTATTCAGAAGCTGAGCTGGGAGCTTGCCAATCCTGGGCTACCAAGTTTATTCCAGGCTAGCCTGGATAACTTAGAGAGACCCATTTCAAAATGAAATACTAAAAAGGAGAAAGAGCTGGAGAAATGGCTTGGTAGTAAAGAAGTATAGTCATTTGTGAACTGCTGGGTTTTATCGTCAAATAACAACAACAACAAACACACACACACACACACACACACACACACACACGCACGCACGCACGCGCGCGCGCGCATGGAAAAGAAACTCTCAATTGATTCTTAAAAACAAGAGATACTTTCCAAGGAAATAATCTAAAATACAAGTCAGATGATTTTTAGGCTTTTCAAAATTACTGTTATTATTTTACATACCAGTATGCATGTGTGCATGTGTGCATGTGGGCATGTGTGCATGTGGGCATGAGTATGGCACACACGGAGCTCAGACTACAGTCTTGTAGAGTTGGCCCTCTCCTACTGTATGGTTTCTGGAGATTGAACTCAGTTCTTCAGTCTCGGTGGCAAGAATTTTCCCTGGTCAGCCATCTTGCCAGCCTTGGAATGATCATTTTTATGCTTCTTTCTACAGCTTATATTAGCTTCAGATGAAGATTCACAGTGATTGATAGATTCTAAATATTGCAAGATCCAAAACTAACATGTTAAACACACACACACACACAAAGGCATACACACAGAGACACACATACAGAGGCACACACACTAGCACACACTGACACACAGACACAATTGCTTTTCTTCTTGCTCTTATTTAATGCCTTGGCTCGCCCCAGAGGATCATGGGCTGGAATCTTCATTCCCTTTTCTAGCCTGACAGTGATGAGGCCGACTAGGTGAAGCCTGCTAAGGCCTAAGTCTGGCTCCAGGGAGTTGATGACCTCTGTGGGGATGAGACTTCAGTGGTGGGACTTGAACAGTTCCCGTGAGAAAAGAGTTGTACATCCCACACCCTGCCCTCTCCCTTGTGCTGGGATGGAACCCAGAGCCTTGTGCATGCTAGACCAGTCCTCTACTGCTTAGCACATCTACAGCCATTGGTTTGAGACAAGGTCTTACTACATAGCCAAGGCTGAACTTGAACTTGCATTCCTCTGGCTACAGCTTCCTGGTGCTGGACACAGGCATGTGGCACCATGCCCCAAGAGTAAGCAAGGCTGACTGACCCCTTACCCTGAATCCCTGGTTCTTTCTTACTTTGGGGTAGGGGAGCCAATGGGACTGGGTCCTAGGGCCATATTCATGCTAGCTACATCACAGACCCTGAGAACTATTCCACAGGTGTCGCTTACCTCTTCCTCGTGCCCTCATGGTTCTTGCCCATTCCTATTGCTGTGGTACCATCCGCCCTCCCCAGAGCCAAGTACCTGCTGGTGGTGTCATGCTGTTGAACCTTAAGAACTAAACAAACTATGGAGTGGTCAGTCTCAGCTGTTGGTGCTTTGTTAAAGTAATACAAAGTATACTAAGACAGACAAAGGTGTTGAGTTCGTCTCTCCCTTCATGAAGCAACAGCCTGGAGGAATCAGAGCCCTGGAGGAATTCCCAGGGCAGGAAGAGGCAAAGGCAAGGAAGCTGGACATTGGAGGTTGCCTGTGAGGGAAACCATTGCCCTAGAGCCAAAGGGCTGAGGTGGGCATTGCAAACAGAAGAAACTACATCAAAGGGTAGGAGACCTGACTTTGCAATGCCCATCCTGGGCTGCAGAAACCTATCAGCAGTTAGAGCACTGACCTGAGTTTGTTCCCCAGCACCCATATACAGCAGCAGCTCACAGCTGCCTGTAACTCCAGCCCCCACGGGCTCTGACACCCTCTTCCGAACTGTGCTGGTGGCTGCGTCCAGTGTGCACGTGCCACTCACAGCCAGCCACACACATATACGTGGAATTTTAAATAAATCTTAAAACAAAGAAAGCAGTTTCAAATTGAAAACCCCCTCTCAACCCCACTAACTAGCTTCAAAAAGTAGAGGAAGCCAACCAGAGAGGTTCTTCCCGCCAAAGTTAACCCTTTGCACCTAGGCTTCTGAGTGGGGGGCTTCCTCTAAGTAAATCATTTCGTGACCTCTAAGTAAATCATTTCCCCTCTCTGAAACTCAGTTTCATCATCTGAGAAATGGAACCAGTAATGCCAGCTGGGTTTTTCTGTTGCTGTTCTCGTTCTTAAATCAAATGAAGCAGTATGTGTTGTGTTTAACGGTCAGAGCCCACACCTGTAATCTCAGCACTTGGGAGGTGGAAGCAAAGGCTTAGGAGTCAAAGCCAGAGCCGGCACGGTGGCGCACACCTTTAGTCTCTGCACTCGGGAGGCAGAGGCAGGCGGATTTCTGAGTTCGAGGACAACCTGATCTACAAAGTGAGTTCCAGGACAGCAAGGGCCATACAGAGAAACCCTGTCTCGAAAAACGAGTCAAAGCCAGGGCTGGAGAGTCGGCTCACCAGTTAAGATCACTGTTGCTCTTCCAGAGGACCCAGCTCAGGTTCCCATCACTCCCATGGTGGCTCACAACCCTCTATAACTCTAGTTGCAGGGAATCAGGCCCTGTCTTCTGACCTCTGCAGCCACTGCATGTATTTGGTGCATAGACATACAGGTAGGCAAACACTCATACACATAAAATTAAAATAAATAAACTATTTTTAAAAAGACTTTTTAAGCCAGGCGTGGTGGCGCACACCTTTAATCCCAACACTCGGGAGGCAGAGGCAGGCGGATTTCTGAGTTCGAGGCCAGCCTGGTCTACAAAGTGAGTTCCAGGACAGCCAGGGCTACACAGAGAAACCCTGTCTCGAAAAACCAAAACAAACAAACAAACAAACAAAAAACTTTTTAAAGAGTGTTCAAAGCCAGCCTCAGCTATATAACAAGCTTTAAGCTATGGGATAGATGAGACCCTGTATCAAAAAACAAAAATACATTTCTCTAGAGTTATGTGTCTGTTGAGAGTGTCTAAGCAGTCACCGTTCAGACCTGGACCAGTGAAGAAAGGGCTTGGGGAACTAAAGCAAGAGAATACAATTAAGGCGTGGCACCAGGGGCCAGTGATGCTGTTTGCAAGGCTGGGTCCTGCATCCTAGGAGGCGGTGCCTGGTGGCAGGAACACAGCGAGTGTTTGGCTTCTCCAGAGAGTTCTCTGTAAGCTTCATCTCCACCTCAGCTCTCCTCCTGTGCAAACATCCAGAGCTTCTCCCCGAGAAGCACACGGAGGGTGCCAGAGTCTCTGACTGAATGGTAATGGAACAGAGATTAAGAGCTGGCTGAGTTATAGTTTAACTTCTCCATTCTTGACTTTGAAGCTTTTATAGAGCTCTGAGAATTGAGTCATACTTAAGAAGCCCACACATGAAAACCTCGCCATTAGGAATATAATTAATTTGGAGCCCAGTCCTGGCTAACATTAGACTAAATTCCAGATGGCCTAAAGATTTGCATGTAAAACATGAAATCATAAAAATTGTAAAAGGACACAGGTGGATATTTATAGTGTGGGAAGGAAGGGGGCATGTGAAAGAGTTTATGAAAGAGAAGTACTCTACATTTAGCACCAAAAGTAAATACAGAAAAAAAAAAATGATAGCAGCTAAGAAAAAGAAAAAAAGCTACAAAGTAGGCAACGAAGGCCTCCCACGCCAGAGCTAAGGGCACAAGAAGGAGGGCCTGGGGCCATTCCTGGGAGTAGTTTATTGGGCAACTACATTTGGAGTATGGAAGGCAACCACCCTTCTTCCTCCTGCACATGTCCTGATCAGCCAGCCATTGTAGGGAGTTACTCCAGTGAGCTCTCCAAGTAACAAGTACTCCCTATTCCCATTCCCATTCGGCAAGAGAATGTTGTCATACCCAAGACCAGGCACCTATTTATCCAAGACTTTCTCGCTGTAAATATATATCACATATGTATATGTAGGCGTGCTTGCACACATACGCTGCACACACACACTCATCATATATATGACATTAGCACATTCTACTCCTTCTGAACAAGAACACACAATTAAAAGTTTAAAGAAGGAGGCTGGAGAGAAGACTCAGGGAACAAAAGCCCTGGTTGCTCTTCCAAATGGCCCAGATTCAATTTCCCACACCCATGCTGACTCACAACCATCTGTAACGCTAGTTCCAAGGGATCCAACACCCTTTCCTGGCTTATGTTGGCACAAGTCATACAAGTGGTAGACGGACAGACATATAGGCCAGGCAAAACACCTATACACACAAAAAATTGTTTTACGGTGAACCAGGCATGGTACATGACTTTAATCCCAGCACTTAAGGGGCAGAGGTAGACAGATATCTCTGAGTTCAAGTCCAACCTGGTCTATACAGGGAGTTCCAGGTCAACTAAAGCTACATAGTGAGGTCTTGTCTCAAAAAAAAATTTAATTTAAAAGCTGAACAGAGACTGGAAGGTAGCTAAGTGAAAGAACACTAACCTATTTTGTAACGGAGTTGTCAGCCCAGCACCCCACCACCTCCAAAAATATTTTGTCTAGAATTCCTAAGAAAATTACTGAGTAAAGTCAAGGCCATGAGAGCCTACTGTGCGGGGCAGAGCACACGTTGCCACAGTGGTCATTTTGACCTAAAGGCAACTGAGAAGACAAACATAAATCTCAGTCCTCCCTCTCTCAAAGACAGGCCTCAGGTTCATAAAGACAAAAACATTTTCCTTTTGCTCAGAGGACAAAGATTAAGGCTGAGCGACGCTTTGGAGTTGGCTTAAGGACCGAGGAGTAGCTGCACCGGGACCAGCCTCACCGGCTAGCTTCATCTGCCTCTCATGCCTTTCCCTTCTCTGCCTCCTTCCCTCCTCTTTCTCTTTACTTGGAGAAGAAAATTTAGCCAAGGTCAAAAGCAGACATTTGCAGTGTAGACGACACGTTGTGCTCTCTTCTCTCTGGAGGAAACATCTGTAGAGGTTTCTCTTTGGGAATGTGCCTGCATTTTAGTTTTTAGCCTCAAGAATGCTAGTGTTTTAACTACACTGGAGAAGAAGAAAGTCTAACTAATTTAAAAGGTAGTATTTTAAATACCTGGAAAAGGAGAAAGAAGCACGAACCTCTTAGCATTGGTGTCAGGACTGGAGGCTAAACTTGGGTTGGAGTCCTGGCTCCACTACTTCAGTCTGTAATCCCAGAACCCCTTCTCACCCTTTCTGTCTGGATCAGTGAAATGGGAGCATACTCATCTGAGCCTCAGGATAGTTCTGGGGCTAAACGAATAAAACGGCAAAGCACTTTCCCAAGGTCATTAGTTCTAACCAAAATGTCACGAATGCAAATTCCTTCCAGCCAAAAAGACAATGCGGTTTTGTAAAGTGGCTAGCATACAACACAGGGGAATGGAAAGGACTCTGGCTTGACGAACATGCCTGGAAGATGAATTTATTTCTGGTTCACCAGCTTGTGTCTCCTTCTCTAAGCAAAAATAAAGCTAATTAGATCAAAGCAGCTCTTGAATGTGATGTAAATTCAGATCATTTTCTCCCTGTTGTGGGTTGAATTTTGTCCACACACACACACACACACACACACCGAATTTTAAAATAAAAGACATGTTGAGCCCCTACCTCACAAAACCTCAAGCAGTGACTTTATTTGGAAATAGGGTCAGTACACATGTAATTACTTTTAAGTTGAAATGAGAGCTCCTCAGAGTGTTCTGGCCATGAAAATACACAGAGACGCACAAGGAGAAGCCACAGGACAAAGGAATCATAAACTGGTGTGATGTGCTTCAAGGTACAAAATGCAAAGGACTGGGTGTCCAGGAGCTAGAAGGAGCCAACCCTGCTGATATTTTATTTTTAATGTTCCATCCTTTGCATTAGCTTACTCCATGGTACTATTTAACAACTCGTTCTGTCCATCAAAATATCTCAGAGTGTGCCTGAAGTTACTTTAGTGTTGTTCTTTTATTCGGTCACACTGGTTACAACTTGTTCTCAGTAGCTTTCCCTTTGAGAAGCTTCATGTCTCTGGCTCTCTCTCTCCACTCCCTTTCTCTAGAGTGTTTTCCTCGCACACCCTGCACACTGACTGTCTGTGACTTTGGCCCTTGGTTCTATTGGTCTATATTTTTCTTCTCAGAGATAGGAAAGGAGTGTCTATTCGTTAAAAACTATATTGGATCCTACTAGAGTTGGCCTTCCTTTAACA
This sequence comes from Mus minutoides, assembly GCA_902729485.2. NCBI lineage: Eukaryota > Metazoa > Chordata > Mammalia > Rodentia > Muridae > Mus > Mus minutoides. Next base: position 55,667 of record LR749872.1, on the reverse strand, counting down.
GCCCTATGTGCATGGACGTTTCTTTCCTGATCCAGTTTTCAGTTACAGTCTATGGTGGCAAGGAAGGCACATGAGGAGGAGCATGGAGCAGCTTGTAGTTGGGAATCAGGAAGCTTAGACAACTGCTGGTGTCCAGCCTGAACCCCCTTTCCATGCAGCCCAAGACCTGGGCACCCCATGGAAGGGTCCCTGATGATACTTTAAAAAAAAAAGATTTATCTATTTTTATTTATTTGAGTACACTGTCGCTGTCTTCAGACACACCAGAATAGAGCATCAGATTCCATTACAGATGGTTGTGAGCCATCATGTGGTTGCTGGGAATTGAACTCAGGACCTCTGGAAGAGCAGTCAGTGCTTTAACCTCTGAGCCATCTCTCCAGCCCCCTGATGATACTTTTAAATTTATTTTTATTTTATGTGTATGAGTGTTTTGCCTGCATGTATGTTTGGTGTGTTCCTGGTGACTGTCAAGATGAGAAAAGGTGATTAAATCCCCTGGAACTGGAGTTACAGATAGTTATGAGCAACTACATGAGTACTGGGAATAGAAGCCAGGTCCTCTAGAAGAGCAGGCAGTGTTCTCCAGCCTCTCACCCTACCTCCATATCTTGATGTCAGGCTACTAGTCTCCAAAGACATTAAAAATAAATTTTTAATGTTTTATTTGTGTTTATTTGTTGTCTTTTGAGTTCCCCACGTTCCTTAAAACTTACTCCACTTCCACTGTTGCTGTTGTTTGTTTGTTTTTGTTTTTTGAGACAGGGTTTCTCTGTATAGTTTTGGAACTCACTCTGTAAACCAGGCTGGACTAGAAATCACAGAGATCTACCAACCTCTGCCTCCCAAGTGCTGGGATTAAAGGTGTGTGCCACCATCACCTGGCCTATTTGTCTTTTGAGACAGGATCTCACTGTTTAGCCCAGGCTGCTCTGAAACTATGTAGACCAGGCTAGCCTGAAACTCATGGCAATCCTCCTGCCCCAACTTCCTATGTGCTGAGATTGCAGATGTGAGCAAGCCTCCAGACCTCTGCTAGTACAATGAACGCCTCTTTAACAAACAATGAATAATTGTTGGTGAGTCAGGTGAGGAGGGAGGGAGGGAGGGAGGATTGTCAGAGGAGAGGAGGAAGGTAACAGGAATGATACCCAGAAACTGGGGACGGTAAAAGCACTTGGGCTTGAGGCAAGAGGAAGTCAAGGTCACCAACAGCTACATAGGAAGTTCAAAACCAGCCTGGGTTACATGAGACCCCGGAGGTGGGAAGAGACACTCGGGTAGGAAGTGGTGAAGCTGAACTAATCCTGACACTCAGAAGGCAGAGGCAGGAGGATCATTATAAGTCCCAGACTAGCTTGATTTACAACACGGTGTTCCAGAGCTACATACCAATACCTCAAGGATATTTTCTTAAAAGACGTCCAGATCACATAGGTGGTAGGCAGATGCAATGCTAGTCAGTAAGCCAGAGAAGGCCAGAAAAGGAAGACATGTAAAGAAAAAAGGAAAAGACTAATTGAGTCTTGGAGATGGAGCGTCTGAGGAACTTAACTAGCAAAGGTGGCCAACACGGTATTTCCAGTATTCCAAGAACCTTAGTTCCTCGAGGAACAATTGTTTCAGGGAAAGAGAAGCTCTTGGAAGGTTGTTCTGGGCCAATCTCTAGAAGACAGAGCCTGGGGCAAAGCTTATGTGTTCATGCCTTCAGAGAAGTGGCCCCCGAGCGTGTGAAACGGTGCAAAGTGCCAGAGAAGAGCCAGAGGCGTTTGGCAGCCGCTAGCTGGTGTCTGAACATGATGTAATTGAACTTGTATAATTGACTGTTCTGCAAGCTCCTCTCCATCTGTACCTGGGCCTGAGTCATTTTTAAAGTACAGAGATTGATTTCTTATGGTCCTAGAGTCTGGAAAGGCCAAGAGACTGGAATCTGGTAAGGCCTCTTGGCTGAGGCACTGGGTGGCAGAGGTCAGAAAGGCAAGAGACCTGTGAGAAAGCAAGGGATCATCCTCCAGCCTCAGGACCTGTGGTAACGGCAGGTAGCCAGCCATGAACTCCCTGTCAGGCATATCACTGTGCACTGCTGCACTTGTGGTGAATCTTCTAGCTTATACTCTCAAACCAACCTCAGAGAAGACAGGGGTGGCCAAAAGACAGCCAAGACTGCCTGCTTCAGGAGGCTTTTCATAATATTTTTCTGCTTCCAGGAACAGATCCAGTGAGAGGATGGTCTGTGTTATTCAACACCGTCCAGTGTTGCAGCACATCTGGTGACCTTGGCCTTCACTGTCCTGAAACGCTGACGCTGAGTCAGAACAGGGAGTGTGGGAGAACTGCAACAGGAAACATCTCTCTCTCTCTCTCTCTCTCTCTCTCTCTCTCTCAAAGAATGGAGGCTGAAGCATGATTCAAGCTCAGCCCCAGAGAGCTGCTTCTAACTGCTTCCACTCTGGATTCTTTCGTGTATGTGTGTGTGTGTGTGTGTGTGTGTGTGTATGATGTGTGTCTCTATGTGTGTGTACATGTGTATGATGTGTGTCTCTATGTGTGTGTACGTGTGTGTGTGTGTGTGTGTGTGTGTGTGTGTGTGTGTGTGTTGCTGGGGAGGGGAAGGTGGCACACATGCAGAGAGCAGAAGCTGACTCTCTGGAGACTGTTTTCTCCTTTTACCTAACATATGTTCTCGGAATCAAACTTGGGCTGCTTAGCTTACCTTCACCTGCTAGCCATCTACCTCAAACCCCCTCTCAGGACACCAGTATGATCTAAGTGGTCTCCTCTGCCCCATCCCTCCAACCTCTGCTCTCAGCTATAACTGAATCCCAGCTCTGGAACCAATACATTCAGCAGCCTCAGCACATCTGTGGTAACAACGTCAAGGCCGACCACAGTCTGTCCTCTGGAGAGGAGGCAAGCCCACTCCATGTGTCCTGGTTTCTCTTTTAACCTAGAAACTCTTTCGCTTGCTGCTGTTACTCAGGCCTGGAGCCCGGTTTCCTGATCAGTCTGTTTTCCTCTCTGCTCACACCTCCTCCCTCTGACTCTGCTGTGATAAAACTGCTGTTCCAGTCAATGCTGTCTGATGCCAGGAAGCCATCCCAGCTCCTCACAGTGCAAAATTAGACAAAGGTTGGTCACCTGTAGGAAACTGCAGATGGCAAAGGCTCAGATTTACACCACAGGTGCAGGAGCAGAATGGCAGTGTGAGCCTGTGGGGAGGACCTGCCCTGAGCTGCTGACCCCTGGTGAGGTCTCAGAGTAGCAATCTATCTCCCAGCTTGGGAGGATATAAGGGTCCTCACTGGAGCCTGGCACTGACCAGTCACTGGACCAAATTGTCAGGTTTTAGTGGCTTGGTCATCTGGGGAGAGTGAGGGTCACAGGTCAGAGAGTCTAGGCAGGGTTTACCCTCATCTCAGCTCTTCCCCCATGAGGTCTCCATACTCTGGAATATTGCAGCCTCCATGGAGGACTGAGACACAAAAAGGAGCTCAGTGAAAGGGGTTTGCCTATTATTGTCCACCAGGCCCTGGGTTCCATCAACAGAACAACCAGAAAATGAAAAATAAATAAACTCACATCTGTGGGACATGTCCATGTGCTCCCCCCCCCCCCCCCGCCCGTGTCCCAATACCAGGAGCCCCATCAAAACACAACTTTCAATCTTTGCTTTTTTTTTTTGAGACAAGGTCTTATTCTGGCTAACCTGGAACTCATCGTGTAGACCATGCTGGCCTCACACAGATCCACTTACCTCTGCCTCCTGAGTGCCAGGATCAAAGGTGTGTCCTGGGATCAAAGGTGTGTACTGCCAAGAATGGCCCAACCCTTGATCTTTAAAACAAAGCTCAGGGTCATGGACAGCCCTTAGGTCGATAGGAGGGAGAGTCAAATCAAATAGTGATGAAAGTGGCTCTCTGGTGGCCTCCATCTCCTCTTTCTTTAAAAACAATAGTAAGATTTAGTTTATTTGTGTGTGTACCTGTGTGTGTGTGTGTGTGTGTAAGATTTAGTTTATTTGTGTGTATATGTGTGTGTGTGTGTATATGTGTGTGTGCACTTGTGGTAGGGAGTACCAAGTAGAGCCTGGCCTCTGATGTCACTTTCTCCTAGAGCTGGAAGTCTCCAAGAAAGCAACTGTGTTTCTGAAGCCCTGGAAGTTCCATATCAATGAGCTACTGCGTGTCCTGGCAAAGTTCTCCGGGAGAACCCCAGCATCCTGACCTTTCCCCAGCATCCTGGTGGCCCTGGCAAGCTTCAAAGCTTCAGCCCAGGCATGTCCAGGCAGAGCAGACATCAATGGGCTTCACTAGGTGAAGGTGGAGTGGGGCTGGACCAGCAGCTAGGCTGTCTCACCCACAAAGAAAGAAGGGGGAAGAAAAAGTGAGAGAGATTCAGGAGGGATAGCACCGGGAAGATGGGAAGACAGGGCTTTGAAGTGAATCCAGGGAACTCTGACTCCAGGTAGGAAGAGCAGAAGCTGGAGGTGGGGTGAGGGTGAGCTACACAGACATTCCCTGTGTAACACAAAACCAACAAGTAAACAAGCCATGAACAATACAACAAAAGGAGAGAACGCTGCGCATGTGCACACTGAACTCCACACATGTGCACTGTGGCATGTGTGCATATACATATGCACATACTAAATAAACGTAAGAGTAAAAGAACACGAAAACAAACTCTGAGAAGAAATTAGAAGTATATAAAAATGAACGTCAAAATTGATTCAACTGCTTTCTCAGGTAAAAGCTTTTGAGGGAATGGACATTTATATAAGATTTTTTTAAAAAGCCACTATGCCACTGTTCCTCTTGGATTGGCCTCCTACACCTGGGCTTAACCAATCCCCCTGCCTCATTATCTCAAGGAGCCAGCACTATCATCCCTATCTCATACAGCATACTTTCAGCAAACAGCTAGAGGAACACTTACTATGTTGTCTTGCATTCAATTTTAACTTTCCTTAAAAAAAAAATACTGGAGATTGAATTTAAAGCCCTGTAGATGTCAGACAAGGGCTTTACCATTTGTAAAGTCCTAGGTTCGATCCTCAGAACCACATAAACCAAGCACTGTAGTACAGGCCTATAAACCTAGCACCGGAGAGGATACAAGAGGATCAAAAGTACAAGAGCCTCCTTGGCTACACATAGCCAGGGAGAAAATTACAAAGACATGGGAAGGGACACAGAAGACTGTGTCTCAAAAAAAGAATAAAATGAAATAAAATGCTCTCAGCATGCTGCAGAGCAGGTCCTTGGTAGATGTCAAGAGAATAAATAGAAAGATGATAGATGAATTAATGAAATATAGGAATCTAGGCATGCATTCATGCATGCTGTCTTACTTACGGTTTTATTGGTGTGAGGAGACACTATGACCGTGGCAACTCTTTTTTTTTTTCTCGAGACGGTTTCTCTGTGTAGCCCTGGCTGTCCTGGAACTCACTCTGTAGACCAGTCTGGCCTCGAAACTCAGAAATCTGCCTGCCTCTGCCTCCCAAGTGCTGGCATTAAAGGCGTGTGTCACCATGCCCAGCTGACTATGGCAACTCTTAAATCATTTAATTGGGACTGGTTTACAGTTTGAGAGGTTCAGTCCATTATCGTCATGGCAGGAAGCACAATGGCATGCCGGCAGTCGTGGTGCTGGTGAAGGAGCTGAGAGTTCTACATCTTGATCCGAAGCAGCAGAAGGAGCTTGTGTGTTACACTGGGCGTAGCTTGAGCATATATAAAATCTCAAAGGCCCCTCCACAGTGCCATGCTTTCTCCAACAAGGCCACACTTCCTAATGAGCCACTCCCTATGGCTAAGCATTCAAACATATGAACATAGGTCATATCTATTCAAACCACCACACATGGGTAAGTGGATAGATGGATGGACAGATAGACAGATGGATGGATGAATAGATGGTTGATGATACCAGAAGCAACACATAAAACTGCCAGTAACATCAGAGATAGGGGGCCCAACTCCACATTGCTGTCCACAGCAACCTGAGTGGTTCTTTCTGTTTGCTTTTTTCAAGACAGGGTTTCTCTGTGTGGCCCTGGCTGTCCTGGAGCCCACTCTGTAGACCAACTGACATCAAACTCAGAGATCTGCCTTGCCTCTGGCTCCAGAATGTTGGGATTAAGGGTATGTACCACCACCACCTGGCAGTGAAAGAAGTTTCTCTCCCTTCCCATGTCTCTGTAATTTTCTCTGAGTATCCTGCCTCCTAACCCAGGTTTCTGGTGGCATCAATGAGACAAAAGTAGAAACTCAGCTCACTTCTTTAGTTGTTTCCCAAACCTGCCCATCATGTCGGACTCTCAGCTCCTTTCGAGCCATGCCTGCTTGGATGCTGTCATGTTCCCACTTTGATAATAATAGACTGACCCTCTGGACCTCTAAGCTAGCCCCAATGAAATGTTGTCCTTACAAGAGTTGCCTTGGAGCCGGGCAGTAGTGGCACACACCTTTAATCTCAGCACTCGGGAGGCAGAGGCAGGTGAATTTCTGAGTTCGAGGCCAGCCTGGTCTACAGAGTGAGTTCCAGGACAGCCAGGACTACACAGAGAAACCCTGTCTCAAAAAAAAAAAACTAAATAAATAAATAAAAGAATTGCCTTGGTCATGGTGTCTGTTCACAGCAGTAAAACCCTAACTAAGACAGAGGGGTAGAGCATCCAAGACAGAAGCTGCAACAAGACCTGGATCTCGGCCATGGGAATTCTGACTTGGATGCGGTAGCCCAGCCCTATGGCTGGCAGTGACTCAGTACAGATCCTCTTCCTATATTCTGCAGAGTTCTCACACTTACTTACCAATCCCTCCTTATTCTGGTCATTAGTATAGTTAATAATTCTTTAGGTTAAACTTTCCCTATTCTGATTACTTTATGGTTTCTCTTGAATGATTGGAAGTTAATTGGTAGAGGAACTGAGATATACAATTTAGTCTCCCTGTCTGACTGATTAAAGTTTATCGTGTATGGAGCAGGTGGACTAAAGTGTAGAAGAAGCCATTCTTTAGAACAAAAGAGAAGAATGAAATAGGTTCTGGGTTGGGCATGAAGGTACACACATATAATCCCAGTACTTAGGAGGCAGGGCAGGAAGATCAGGAGTTCAAGACTAGTCTAGCTTACATAGTAAGTTCAAGTCAGCCTGGGCTACAAGAAAGCCTGTCTCAAAAAGCAAATGAAATATAATAATAATCACAGATGCTGGAGAGAGAGTTTAGCAGATAAGAGCACTTGCTACTTTTACAGAGGACCTGGGCTTGTTTCTCAGCATCTACCTGACAATGTACAGCCATCTGTACCTCTAGTTTCTGGGGATCTCATGCCCTCTTCTGGCCACTTCAAATCTGCACCCACATGGTACACATACACAAAGCCAGACAAATATTCAACACATTAAAAAAAGAATAAATCTTAAAAAACAACTACAAAAAGAAATAGATGCTGAAACTCCCAGGTAGTCTAATAATTTGAATAATTAATCCCCAAACTTACGCTAGCTTTAGTTTATTTTTGTAGTTTTTAACCAAAAGAGTCTGACTGAGAGATGCTGTCTCTTCATAGTCTCTATCATTTCAATAGATCCACCCTCACTGCTTTCTGCTCTTCCTTGGGTACTGAGAAGTTAGTGAAGAATACATAACCCTCTGCCTTCCAGTTCAGTTCTGCTAATCAGTGATGCTACAAGATATGATAGGTGTCACGGTGTTTCCTATCCCCTAACTCCCCACTCCAATCCCGCCCCGGCCCCTCCACTCCCAACCTACCCGCTCCCCCCCCTTCACCCTACACTACTCCCCACTTTCAAACACCCCCGTCCCTCTATTCCCACCCTACCCCATCCTTCAAGCACCCTTGCCCCTTACTCCTTACTCCTGCCCACACTCCCACCTCTCCCACCCCTGCCCCGCCCATCACCACTACCACCCCTTCCCCACTCATTCCTTTCCTGACTGACTGCCTGGCAAGTTATCAGTGCATAATATCTCCTAAAAATCCCTGTCTGACCTTCTCTCCCAGAACGGCATCTGCTGATGTCTGTTCAGGCCTCCTAGGACATCTCTATCCTAGGACACTGGTCCCAAGTCCTCACAGATTCTCATTTGTTTGTTACTTTAACCTCACTGAACCCTCTAAAACAGTCCGTGCATCA